>APFE030369722.1:102580-128137 GCA_000404065.3 Pinus taeda
ATGCTAATAGAGTGAATTGGGTTAGTCATTATGCCAAAAAGTCTAATGTGTGCTTTATGCAGATTTTTGGTCAATTTTGAGACAAAATCAAAGGTTTAATAAGCATTTGGCAGCCAAATTCAAGGAAGAACAAGGGATAGAATTTATAGGAGGGTGTCCCCTTCATTTATGAACCCTTACCTCAAATTCTCCATCAGAAACTTGGAGCACAAAGGGCCACATTGATGATTCCAAGGGGTAGCTGAGCAAGTCAAGTAGGACTGTTGTTTATCTTCAGTTCTAAGAAGTCGAGTTCCTTGATTTTAGGAGGACTGTTGGAAGTTCCCATTTGTATAAATAAGAAGGCTTAGGGCCTCAGTTTTTTTAGTCAGATGTTAGCCATTTGATAGTCTATTTTCACACATTTGTGTAGCCTTGTACTTCACTCATTTTCGAGCTCTTTTTGAAGACAATTTTGTGATGTAATAGCTATTTTTTTATCAATGAAGATGAATCCAGTTTTGTGCCAGATCTGGTCTTTTCTAGAGGGCTGAAGCTCTTGGGTTAGGGCCCAACCCAAGCTGCCCAACACCTCCTTTGTGTATTTATATGTTTTTTCTTGCATTCATAGGATAATTTCTATTGTTTAGGTTAAATCTTGCTTTGGTAAAATAGGTTGCTTCTGATGGTTAAAATAGTTGTTCTTGCTTCAAGTTGCTTAAGTAGTTTGTTGTAGTAATAGAGAAATATCCAAGAAGGCTACTAGCAGGTCTTGACCTCCTTTCTCCCTCCTTGGGACCATGATTTGACGTTAAGGCACTACTGCTGCCGCCAAAAACATTGTTTTTGCCCTTCATGCAATTGCTAGTGTGATGTTTTGAGTTGAAAAAGTAGATATTAGTTTGGATTCACATACTTAGATCCTTTATTATTCATTTACCATGGTTTTCTCACATATTTTCCTGTTCATCAAGTTCTGTTCAACACTTTTCTGTTTTTAGGTCAGATTTTAGGTCAAGATAGACAAACTCTATTTTTCGGTTTTTGCTTTGGTCAGTTTTGGGAAATAAGTGTGTAACTCACTTGTAGAACACTCCAGTTTATCATTCCTCCATAGCACAATGTGTACTATTTCATCTGTCAATATTTCCCCACTAATTCGCCTCATTTCGCCAATCTGCCCTAATTTCCGCGTTTTTGTACAAAGTTGCTTTCTTCCCCTTACCCTCTCTTTCATTCTTGATCTTCATTGGCAGAGTCATAGACCCTTCAACACCTTCATCCATCCTTCATTTCCCTTTTCCAACCATTTTTCCACCTTTAAACCTCCAAAAACTACTTTTGGCCTCCTCCTGTAGATCCTCTTATAGAACCTCCTATAGATCCCCTGCAGCCTCCTATAGAAGTTCATGCGAGCGATTTTTCAAAGTTTGATCACAATGGAAGTCTCTAGAAGGGTACGAGGGAATTCTTAGGACCTCTCCACACCTTCCTCATCTTCATCAAAAGCCAAATCCATCCTCCTTCTCCACCAAACCTCTGCACAGTCACAATCAGTCAAACCATAAGCGTAATAATTCCACATAAAAATACCCGAAAGTACAAAAAGATGATTTCTTTCCATCTCTCTTCAGAAGTAGCTTGAATAAATGTAATTTACCTTTTTAGAAGTTAATGGCACCCATTTCAGTAGTTTTTATCTCTTTTCTTGAAAAATTAGGGTTTGTGTTTCATTTCAGTTTTCTTTCTCTTTCTGCAAGTAGAATAGCCTCTATAGAGTTAGCTTTCTTCCATCACAGTAAAAGCTTCTTCTGAGAACTCATAGAAGTTGGCTTAAGCTCCTAGTGAACTTGCACCAGCTAATCAAGTGACAGCCTGCAGTAAGAGCTAGTACTTGTGCATACAACACCCTCGCTTCCAAGTTTGTTACAAACTACCGGGTTGATAAAAGTAAAGAAGGAAGCCCCAGGAGTTGTAGCATTATTGCTACAATATTGGAGCTCACCACTTCACGTAGGACTATGGTGGCCAACCCTACATCAGGATTCGAAAGCATACTGTCTGGCCTATGACATCTATCAACGGATCGGTAAACCATCATGGAGAGATGAAATGCCGTTCCAACCATAGATGACACTACAACCATTCAAGAAGTGGAAAATCGACTTCGTAGGACCTATCGCACCATGAGGGAAGATGGGCGCGTGCTATATCATCACCACGACAAAATATTTGACTCGATGAGCAGAGGCACAACTTGTTAAGGACTGCATGGCTGCGACATCTGCGAAGTTTTTGTTCGAGAACATATTGACAAGGTTTTTTTGTCCCAAAATTCTCATGAGCGATCTAGGTATGCATTTTCTGAATGAAACGATCAGCACACTCACTAAGGAATTCCAGATATATCACCAAAAGAGTATGCCATACCACCTGCAAGAAAATGGGACCATGGAAGCATTCAGAAAAATCTTGGAGACTACATTGACCAAAGTCTGTAACACGCAGCAAAATGACTGGGAATTACGCATCCCTGCTGTGCTATGGGCATACCGAACCATGTGCAAGAAGCTAAGATGCTAGACACCTTATTAGTTAGTCTATGGTAAGGAGGCCATTATGCCTATGGAATACATCGTACCTAGTCTACGGATAGCGACAATAATAGGTATGGCAGACCGCGAGGCTTTGGAGGAATGGCTCGCGCAACTAGAGGAATCAGAGGAGGAAAAATTTTTGGCTAGATTCCATCAGCAAGTATAGAAATAGCGAGAGAAAGAATGGCATGATCACCATATCAATGTGCCACCTTCAATGAAAATGATCTGGTATTACTATATGACAACAAGTTCAAGAAATTCCCTGGCAAACTTCGAATGCTTTGGTTGGGACCCTATGTCGTCAAAGAAGTTATCGATGGGGGCCCAGTTCAGCTCGCCAAACTCAATGGAGACCCCTTCCCAGGAAGAGTGAATGGTAGTTACCTGAAGCTCTACATGGGTGGGCCGACCGCCTGACTAACTGGCTGAGGGATAGTCTCACCGCTCCAACCAGTTGAAAGAGAGTGAGAGACGATAAAGAAGTCTAGGGGAAAGAGGTGCGATTGCCAGTATACGCGTAAATTTGGCCAATCAAAATGGTCGCAGTTGCACGGAAAGGAGTGCACAGATGCGTTGCTAAGAGGAGAGGTGACTGTTATTGTCACTATTCATGATAAGATGTCTGCATTATGACAAAAGGGAGCGAGCGATGGGCAATTAAGAGAAGCGGTACGGGCCAGATATGGAACGAGCTGCCACACGTTTAACATGAGGACACTAGAACAGGGGGGAGCTAGTGAATTTGAAATTCGAAACGCTTATAAATCATAGAGGGGAATCCACTAGCCGACCTACACTTCTGGAAAACACAAGCTGGTTACCAATATGGAACTTTTCGTTATCTCTGCACAAGGAGTAGGCTTGAGGGTGGTGATCTGGCTAAGGGAAACTTAGGGCTCTCTGAGGAACATGGTGTTGACAACTGCGAGCGCCATGCAGAGTTCAACCTCAATAGTAGGGGATGTACCAGAAAATGGGAGACACAAAGCAGAATTGGTCCAGATGCCACTGCCTCGCTTGGGGAAAGTCAGTCGAACTCCAACAGAAAAGAGAAAGGATGGAAAGACGAATACCATAGGTAGAAATGTAGTTAATATCTCATCCTTGATGTACCTTGAGGATTGGGATCACATGGACAATAGAAAAGGTCTTGCAAAATTGCAACACAAGCTGCAGCAGACAGTGCAAAGAGCCGATACGAAGGTAGGAAGTAGCTGCGGTGGTACAAGGAGGTCTTGAATGCGGCTCCCCTTCTTGAGCTAAAATCCTATGAGGAGGTGTTATGTGTCAACCGAGTAGAGCATAATGAACATTATTGGTCATGAGAAGTGGTAGCAACAATGAAGTAGGAGCCAGCCGAAGCATTGTAGGAGACAATTAAGGAGTAGACGGACGATGAATGTCACTCAAAGGGAGGTGAACCGCGAAGCCAAGGCAGTAGGTCTCGCCACACCAACGAGTGACTCAGGACAAGTCATGATGATTGTGTTGGGGGACTATTGGGTAGCGGAGGTCCCGCGTAATAGTTTTGGGGCTGAGAGCCTATAAGTAGGATAAAAATATTGTAAAAATCCGAAATATGCGGAGCGCCAAATGTAAACGGTCAAGTCAAAGGGTTGTCTACCCAAGAAATAATATAGAATAATAGGAAGTAAGTCGGTCTGTAGACCATAGGAAGATATAAATAGAGCAGGCTCTATGGGTAGAAATTAGCTTTTGGTATGTGATCTTGGATCTGTTATGTAATGGGTTTTTGAGAAGAAAAGTCTTAAAGTGTCAGTAAGTTTGAGTCAAGGGTTTTGGGTAGTAGATAGAGGCTTTGCAACTGTGTGTGTAGAGGCTTGGAAGAGTCTGCAACTGTGTGCGCAAACCCCTGTAGCTGAGTGCGCAGGATAGATCTGGATGTATTAGTGAAGAAAGTGAATAAAGATAAGTTGACTCTGAATTTCTGTGTTAAATTTGAACTATCGCGGATCTGGTTAATGCATGGTTAATACAATTGTTTGATCTATGTGCATATGCTCATGTTATGAATATATGTGAATTTATATCTATTCTATGTGCGTGAACTGGTTAATTCTATTAAATGTTTGCTTAAAGACCATAAAAAGTAGGTTGAATCTATAAACAACGCATTAATAAGTATCAAGGAGTATTCTGGGATTGGGTCTACACGAAGCAGAGTGGCACGAAGCCACAGAATGGTGCGCGAAACCTCTAGACCACATCAAGACATCCCAGGGGTGCGGAAACCTAGTTCCAGCACCCTCCCCTGCTACCTCAGGTGAGACCTTAGTCTGCGCTCTGCGAGCTGTTCCCGAAAGGGTCGGTAGCTGCAGATTTGTTTGGCTAAATAATTCTTCTGAACCTGGGTTAGGCCCATATAAGCCAACACTCTTCAATTTGTTAATTATTCTAACAAGCATGTCATGTTCATGGGGAATTGTGGCTGTAAACACCAAAATATTAATTTCTATACTCAGATCTTATGAAAGACAATCACGTGTATACATGGTCTTTGATCTATATAGTCGTGTATGCTTCTCAGTAATGAAAAATAAGTGGTATGAATTCATGGGGAGCTTCTCATATGCTTCCATAAGTTATTATTGGCTTTTTGGTTTTGATATTGACTTGTTGCAAATTATTAATGATGCTCTTATGTTGCTTAGAAATGATGTTGATTCATGATAAGGTTATGAGATGATCTTATATTACTATTGCTGAAATGATTCTTTGGTGCATTTTCTAGTTGATGAGATGGATATGATCAAAATTAATGGTGATAAGTTGGCATAGGTTCAGGGGTAGCATCTTCTATGTTCCTAATAATGCGTTGTTGGCATTATGGTTTCTTAAGCACTTCTTGTTGCATGATGGTGTTTATGATGAGCTCATGATTTAGTCATTCTTTGTTGGCATCTTTAATTGATGAGAATATACATATACGGGTATCATCTTCTATGTTCCTAATAGTGCACTGTTGTCATTATGGTTTCTTAAGCACTTATTGTTGCATGATGGTGTTTATGATCGGCTCATTATTTAGTCATTCTCTGCTGGCATCTTTAATTGATGAGAATATATATATATATATATATAATATATAATATATATATATATATATAATATATATATAATATAATATATATATATATATATATATATATTGCTGTCATTATGTCAAAATACTTGGGTTGCTTATGCTACAGTTGATTGACGATGCTTGTAAGCATTACATATCTGGTCCCATTTTGATGATATTGGAAAGATTGATGCCTACACTATATTAACTTACATATTTATGATGACGATGTTCATTATGCCATCTATGTTGATGCTATTAGATGATTATGTTGCAGATTCCTATATGGTGCATGTTGGTTGCTGATGACTACCATGGTTTGTCTACCTCATTGTTGAGGTCCCTGCTTTTGGTTATAAGTGTCATATATGTCTCTTGATGTAAAGGTCATGAAAATACCCATGTTTTAAATCATCGTAAACTTCAATCATGTATGGGATATTGGGATCAAGTCATGTCATGTATCTAATCCCATTATGTTGGACATTGATGTAAAATTTGGGTCCAATATGTAAACCCCATAAGTTGGTTGATTGATATAATCATGGAGCATGGAGTCATTGGTGATAAGAAAGGTCATATTCATAAAGTATTGTATTTTTATTACATATATTTAGAAGGTTCAACATATGGTTAAGGGGAGCATGATCAAATTTCACGGTACTTCATTCAGCTTGGTTCAACCCTTTGCCCTTGATGACAAAGGGAGAGAGAAGCCTTGGTGGTTGGAGAGAGGTAGACTTGGTGTTTGAGAGAAGACTTGGTGTTTGCAAGTGTTCACAGGTGGTGTCCAAACACTAAAATGGTTGCCATCAAATCCAAAGGGGGATATTGCTGGCATTATGACTAATGTGTTGTCCTTGATAGCAACTTGCTTGATAAAGATGTACTTGATGTCAACCATATTTAAAATTATGATTGTGGAACTAAAGAAGATAAAAAGTACAAATGTTACAAATGATATGGATAGAGAAATGGCAGTTTAGTTATAGATTGATGATAAAAGTGAAGTTTGAGAAAATATACATGGTTCCTTTGAAGAAGGGTCGCGTACATACACAAGTCTTGTGAGCAAAAGCCGCGTACATAATCCAAACCACAGAAATATGGATACCACTGGCCATTACCATGGCATTTTCCCATAGTAATTGGGGTGGAAATGTTTATTTGATCCAATCAAAAAATCCTAAAGACTTTACCAAAGGATTTACCTAAGGTATTGGCATAGGCTAAAAATATATGGAGATGGATATCAAGGTGTTATGTGTGTAATGTAATGAGTTATTTATGTATGATTTGATATGAAAAAGGTGTGCACCAAGGAGCAAGGAGAAGGCCTAGATATGAGAGATCTAAAAGTGTAATGAGTACTAATAGTTATACTTGACTTATTGTTCATGTGTGAATATCTAATGATGCATGATCTATTTGAATGCATTTGGAGTAATCTGTGATTTGATAGTAAGGTATGCGTAGTATGTACTGTGAAGGTTTGATTCAACGAAGGTTTGTAGCAAAGGTTTGATTCAGTAATTTAAGATCCATATGAGAGTTTTATTCAACGATGCCACATTGTCATGTATAAATTATGTGATGATTTAACTAATATGTTGAAATGTATACGTGGGTGTTATTCATGGTAGTTGCATACACACATTGATATGTTTTATGGATGTCACATATATGCATTAGGGTTTGAGTTGCTGATTGATGATGATAGTTGGTGATGTATGTTATATTTGTTGTTGTCTAAATGATGTCTTGGTAAGCACGTTCTGTATCTAGAAGTGTTGATTGGGTTGATTAGATTGTGGCTTGGTATATTTATTAGTGATGATGCTGCATTATGATTGGGTTTTTTAGTGAGTTAGTATTGATGTATATGTTGTGATTGAGTTTCTCAGTAATTCAGTGTTTGACACAGTGATTCAGTTTGACAGTGTTTTTAGTAGTTAGTGATTTGAGATCTATGCACAGATGTTCTGCAGAGGAAGTGCGTATGTATGCAGGTTCTCTTAAGAATAATCATATACATATTTTGAAGTTAATTTGTTCTGGTTGGATTTTGTATTCAATATATTGATGCTTCATGGATTCAATTGATTTATAATGATTCAGACTTTGTGTTTCAATATTTCAGTTTGGATATTGATTTTGGCTTATTGTTGGTGTGGGTCTAGTGTGAAAATTTGATCAAAAGGTGGCCTACAGGTTGTTTGATGATTTTCTGATAGGTGGATCTAGTGTGAAACATTCTTAAATGAGGTCCACAAGGCACTGAGGGTTGCAGTCTTCAGTGAGGGGGTAGGAGCTCCCTTCTGACAGGAGTCGGTAAACGATATTTTGGGATTGTAGCTCCCTTCCGACAGGAGCTGGTAAATGATATTTTGGGATTGTAGCTCCCTTCCAGTGGGTGTTGGAGAATGAGTGGAGGTTGTAGCCTCTTGTAGGTCGGTGCTTGCATTCTGGTAAGAGTCGATGCCAGCAGAAAATGTAATGAATATTTTTTTATATAATAAAAAATAAGATAGAGAGAATGACATCAATGGTTTTCTCCCACACTGGGTTTCCACCTAAAATTCTGGTGTTCTATGTGCGTTGCTTATGTCCTATTATTTATCTATTATTTACTACATATTGGATGGTTAATGAATTAATATTGCAATGGTTAAGTTAACTAATTAATGAAATATATATCAAATCAAGTTATCTGGATATACATGCCTTGCATTTACTAGAGTCATGTACATACATGGGTTGCATGAAGAACAATAACATACATAATTCTGAATACGGAATTGAAAGTCTAAAGTGAATTAAAATATTGATTTAGCCCGCCCTCTCAATATTTTTCCTAACACAAGATTCAAGGCTCCTGAGGAAATGGCATGAAGAAGTAGTAATACAAGATGTTGTAGAGAATATATATAGCTTTGGAGAGTGATCAATTGCTTTCATATGTTGCATGCATATTTCTTGCATTGGAAAGTGAATGTTTTACATGTGTTGTGATGTTATAATGCATTACTTGCTTGCATATGTTGGAATTTTTATGGTTTATTTAGTCATTACAGGTGGATGAAAATAACTAAAATTCAAAATATGAAGATCTTGGAAACGAATGAGTGGAAGACAAAGAGTCAAACATGTTCACTTAATATTCTTATGTGGAATACAAACAACTAGAAAAATATCTTTACAAAAGATGTGATTTTGGAAGGAAGAAGAGTTAGAGAGTTAGAGAGCATGTGGGAGCTAATTATTCATGATTTATTTGGTACATATGAAGCTGATTTGAAGCAAATATGAAGGGAAGAAGAGGAAAATATAAATATGGAGATATGCATAATTGATGACTAGGTAAACCAACATGTTTTTTCTTGTATGTATTAGGGGATTGTAGTCTCCTTTCAAGTTGGATCTAGATAAAGAACAAGCTGTAGTCTATTGAGGTAGGAGCCTCCTGTGGGTTGTAGCCTAAAAACACTTATGCGATTTGGAGCTTCCTTGCATGTTGAAACTTGTAGAAAAATTGAGGTAGCAACCTCCTGTAGGTTGGAGCCTATATAAAATCAAATGTAAGAAGGGAGTAGAAGCTTGCCTTTGCATCACAACAATAACAAATTATGGTTTTATCCCTTTATGGGTTTCCACTTATATTTGGTGTCCATATGTGTTGCTTTAAAGTGATTATGTGATGTTTTGGTTTACTTATTACTTGTTGTTCACATATTAAATCTATTCTTCGTTATGTGTTAAGCCGATAATTTAAAAAGTTCAGTTACCGAGTTTAAAGAAAATCAATTTAATGTCCAGGAATGTACTAAACTGATTCAACCCCCCTCTCAGTTTAGCCAAGTTTCCGTCAATGATGTGATGATGTTATGGGGTGAATGCATATGTAAATGATGAAAAAAATAAAAAAAAATAATTATCAACAACAAACAACAATATAGCCCAAAGATTAACATTGAAGAAGTCCAACAATGTACCATTGAACTAGTAGGGCTTCATCAATGATGTAGGGGATTTGAATTAACAAATTCTTAAATATTTTGTTGTACTCCCTTACCGTTTCATTTGGATGTTTCTTAATCTCTTTTAATTTTTGTGTCTCATGATGATTGACATGTTTTTCATTAACGAAGGAAGATAAATTAGTCTTGATATCATTTTTTCTTTTCAGTTGGTTCTCTGTAAAATTCATGAAAGATGCACTAGGTTAATTTTGAGGTCTAAAATGGGCCTCCTAAGGAAATTATAAAATAATAGTGGAAATAATAATATTAGATTACATCATCAAATTTTAGAGGGAAAAAAGAAAAAAACTATTTTTTCGACTTATCTCCCTATGGGTTTACTCAAATTTCAAGTGGAAACACTTGTTGGATGCATAATTTGATTCCTCATCCAAGGAGTACCAATGTCACATAATTTAAATGGACCTTGCTACATGAAAAATGAGAAATACATGAAAAACATAATTGCAATCACGCTTTTTCATGTATTTCTCACTTTTTGTGTAGGAAGGTCCATAAAGTATGTAACATGGGTAACCATTGGATGAGGAATTAAATTTTGCATCCAACGAGTACTCCTTCTCGAAAATTGAGTAAAACCTTAGGGAGATAAGTTGAAAATACGAGTTGAAAAAGTAGTTTTATCATTTTTTAATCTTTTTACATTTTTACTCCAGAAATTGTGAATCATCCCCCATGGTTGACATCATCATCTTGAATCCTATTGGTTCTTATAAGTTTATTTTGGTTGTACATTTTTCTTAGGAGGCCCAGTTTAGACCTCAAAATTACCCTAATGAAGTTCTCGCTTCTGGAGAGTGACTGCAAACTAGACCATTTCTTTATCTTCATAAAAAATGTCATTGGTAGTCCAAAAATTTTCACAGACAAACCAATGTTTCTTTGGGTCCTTGTCTCCTTCATAGCGGGGCATGTGATTCAATCCCATTTTTGGTTGAGGAGGTGTAGTTTTTTCTATTGCCTTAGGATTGGTCGACTGGTCTTCCTTATCAAATTCGATGACTGGATGACGCGTCAAACATGGAGTACTTTCTTGTCTGTCAAATTCGACTTCTGTAGAAATTATCATTATCTCATTAGTTTGACATCCTTTTTATATGTATTAAGTGAAGTAATTCATTTCAAGTCATGTCGATTTGATGTTTTGGATTATATATTCCTCTTCTTTAGCAAATAATAATTGTAGTAATAGGAGGGTACGTTCGTGAGATCTCGAAAGTAGAGAAGTATATCTTCATTTTATTTATTATCAAACGAATTTTGGTTTACATCATGAATCTCAATTTATAGTTAGTATCTCATATTTCCCTATTCATCTCTTCTCTACAAAATTCTGGATTGTTTTGAGTTAATGTGAATCCATTGTTAGAGGAATTCCCTAATAATTGGACTCCATATTGATGCAATCAAGGGATGCGGTAATGCTAGTCCAAAGTCATCGATATCCATATTGTCTACATTTCTCCTAGGATTTAGTTGTACAATATCACTTCTAGTTGGCCATGTTGTGATATACCTCTCAACTCTTGATGATGAACATAAAAGGAGTCTCGTGCAGCTTCACTTTCACATTCTGAAGCTTGAGTTATTATTTTCTGGTTAAAATTTTTGTCCCTTATTTCTTGTAGTATTTTTTGTCTTTTGTCCCTTTATAAATTTTTGATGTTGGTTGATTGTTTTTATTGTTGATAATGAGCCCAATTTCTATATCAGGTTTCATTATTAAGTTTGTATTGCCGTGCCTTTGCAATTGATTGCTTTCCTCCCATCTTAACTCTTTAGTTTACTTTATACTTATCTTTTATTTTACTTCTTTTCTTTTTATTTATTTATTTCTCACAAATCATTCCCCCCCATTGTTGGCTCATCTTACAATTGGTCATTGGGGGTGAATCTGATAAAACAAATTATTTTCTTGTAAAGTAGTCCCAGGCTTCCTTTTTATTTTTACAACAAGCATCAAGACAATTCTCCCAGTTGGCTTGTCTTTGATGACATTTAGAGTTTAGTGGTTCTTACAAAGGTGGTTGACAGGTATAAATTCTCACTGTAGATTAAACTGATTATGCAATGTACTAAAGAAAAATACTTAATCTACTTCTACAATCAAAATTGCGGAAGCTTAATCGATTTTGAGCAAGATCAAACAAAACACATATAACAGAGAAGAAGAATAAATCACACATGAAACACAGAAGAATACTCTGGGGAAAGCTTCAGCTAAAAACCCCGCTATCTGTATTATCATACATGTGAAAATATCTCAAGATTACATAAAGCTTTAGCTCTCAAGCTATCCATCTCTCAGTACAATTCCTCACTATTGCTCATAGACAACATAGACAACACATATGCCTCCTCCTCTGTTCTCCAAGCCTCCTATTTCATTGCGCAATTTTTCCTGGGTCCTCTAGCTGTAACTTGTGTGATTCTCACCTCACACACTGCTCTGACCTATGTAGAAATTGCGCAATCCTCAAGGAATGAATTCCTTCTGCATGCAAGAGATTTTGTCATGGGAGTATTCTTGCAATTGATAGTACACTGTCCCTGCCTTTAATCTCAACTGGGTCTTTATCTGTACTAACATGCATGAGTTATTTATGAGAAAATATTTAGTTATCTGAAGTACACTAGTTTCATGCATGCATGCATTGACTAACTGAAGTCACAATTAGTTCCACAAACTGTTTGGAACTAATCTAACTGGACTTAACTCAATTAACTGAGCTAACTAATTACAACTCAAATACAAACTCATCCTTATCTCCTTAATTAAGGGATAACTTCCTCAATCAAAGGGATAACTGTTGCATGACTTCACAAAGACTTCATGTTTGACTTCTCCAACTAATTAACTCAAGATGAATTAATTAATTATTTTTCAAACAACTAGTGAGACTAAATTCAAATTTTAATTCTCAATATTAATTCAAGGACAAGTTAAAATTGGAATATATCCTGAAATGCTATCTATAGCAATTCTATTTATATCATTTCTATTTTTAGAATTTTTTGTTGCTATTTTCAACACTCCCTCTCAATAAGAAAGGAATTCAACTCGATCCCGATCCTGAACCTTTGGAATGTTCTGCATGCAACACTTCTTTCAAGTGTTGTTGCTCCAACAACTCCAGAAAGAAAAAAATATCCAACCTAAATCAAAAGGATGCCTCTGTCATCAAAGTATCTGACTGCTATTGCCTCTGTCTACTAAAAAACTCCGCGCTTTTGCTGACTCTTCCTTTCTGCACTATTGTTATTCCTTCTCTGTGCTCTTTAATATCTGACTACTCTAGCCTCTGTCACTTTGATCTCTGACTGCATCAATCCCACTGATTCCTCCTGCTACTATGTACTTTGGGCTCTCGTAGCAAGGTACGATCCATGAGATAAAACCTCTCAATGGACCCTACCCAATTTCAGCCTTCTTGAGACTATCACTTCACATTGCCCCACCTCACAGCTAGAGGTATGGCTGCATGTGATCCTTCTGCTCACTTGGCTCGAAATTCCCCCCTACTAGAGGTCTCTGCATGAGTGGATGCCTCGACTCGGTCTCCTCTCAGAATCTCCAATTGTGGCTCCTCCACAATTGTATGAGACTTCTTCTGGGGATGCATGTTGAGAGGTAATTTAATCTCCCTCTCAACCACCAAGTATCCAACATTTTCCTTGCTCCTCAAGGCTTTGCATGCATCTTGAACCTCAAGAGCATACATGTTCTTGGATCGTGAACTGATCTGCTTCACCTGTCTCATGGTGATATGTCTAAGGAAAACTTTTCCTTTACTGAAGACAACATCATAGCCTTTATCCTCCAACATCACGATCAATACCAAATTCTTCTTTAGTCGAGGCACATACTTCACATTTGTCAAAGTAATAAGAGCTCCATGCTCCCTCTGAAAAGAAACCATGCCTACTCCTTAAACACTATACTTTTCATCATTACCCATGTCTATGCGCATCTTGAGGTATTTCTCCTCCAAGGTATTGAATAAACCTTTATTGTCGGTCATGTGGAATGAGGCTCCATTGTCAAGAAACCAACCACAACCCATCATCGATGAAACCATGCATGTGATGAGGGTAAAATCCAATTCGAATTGAGAGGCCAATGCCTCACCTTTAGATCCTTCCAAGGATCCCTTCTTGGACTTCTTCAATGGGAAATTAGTTGCGCAATGATCCATCTCATGACAATTAAAGCATATCACTTTATATTTGTCATCCTTCTTCCCTCCATGAGAAGAATTCGATTTGGAATGAGAATCCTTCTCCTTCCCTTTCCTTACCTTACTTGCTAAGGCTAGATTTTCTTCATCATCATGCTTAGATGAAGAACCATCTTTGGTGCTCTTCCTGATCTCCTCCTGCATCAGATCCGACTACAGTCATTCCCAATCCGACAGTTTCTCTCTTCCATTCACTGAGTCCTGGTATCTATTCCAGCTCTTAGGAAGACTGAGGAGAGCAAGACTCACCTTATCATCATCGGTTGTCGTGTTCCCTACACTTCCAAGCTCATCTTTGCAGGTGGTGAGCTTGTTCAGATATGTAGAAATCGTGTCACCCTTTTCACACTTGATTTTCCGAAGCTTGTCATTGAGTGCCAACTTCCTTTGGTTGCTACTGTTATGATATAGGTCCTTCAATGTCTTCCACACTAAAAATGGAGTCTCCTTCCCATGGAGACTTGAGACAATAGGGTCTCGAACTCCCTCAAGAGGAATCCTCCTCGCTCTCGCCACACACTTCTTCCATTCCGCCAATTCTTGGCCATTAGCTGCTGTTGGCTTGGGGACTTCTTGACCAATCAAATCCTTCAAACCATTGTCTTCTAATACCACTTCCATGCTATGTAATTCGAGCTACCATCCAGGGCATACTTGAGTCTCAAGCCATTGAATGCCATCGGTGAACTTTGAGGTGTGATAAGAAATCGATTTTGTACCTCCAATCAAGAACTTCAAACTTCAAACTTCGAAATTTTCCATTCTCAATATGCTATTTACAACTTTGATCACCTTTGCTTCGATACCATGTAGAAATTCTCACTGTAGATTAAACTGATTATGCAATGTACTAAAGCAAAATACTTAATCTACTTCTACAATCAAACTTGCAGAAGATTAATCGATTTTGAGCAAGATAAAACATAACACATATAACAGAGAAGAAGAATAAATCACACATGAAACACAGAAGAATACTCTGGGGAAAGTTTCAGCTAAAAACCTCGCTATCTGTATTATCATACAAGTGGAAATATCTTAGAATTACATAAAGCTTTAGCTCTCAAGATATCCAGCTCTCAATACAATCCCTCACTGTTGCTCATAGACATAATAGACAACACATATGCCTCCTCCTCTGTCTTCCAAGCCTCCTATTTCCTTGCATAGTTTTCTTTGGGTCCTCCAGCTGTAACCTGTGTGATTCTCACCTCACACACTACTCTGACCTCTGTAGAAATTGTACAATACTCAAGGAATGAATACCTTCTGCATACAAGAGATTTCCTCATGGGAATATTCTTGCAACTGATAGTACACTGTCCCTGCCTTTAATCTTAATTGGGTCTTCGTCTGTACTGACATGCATGAGTTATTTATGAGAGAATATCCAGTTATCTGAAGTACACTAGTTTCATGCATGCATACATTGACTAACTAAACTCATAATTAGTTCCACAAATTGTTTGGAACTAATCTAACTGGACTTAACTAAAATAACTGAGCTAACTAATTACAACTCAAATACAACTCATCCTTATCTCCTTAATTAAGGGATAACTTCCTCAATCAAAGGGATAACTGTTGCATGACTTCACAAAGACTTAATGTTTGAATTTATCCAACTAATTAACTCAAGATGAATTAATTAATTATTTTTCAAACAACTGGTGAGATTAAATTTGAATTTTAATTCAAGGACAAATTAAAATTGGAATATATCCTAAAATGCTATCTATAACAATGCTATTTATAACATTTCTTGTTGCTATTTTCAACACGATATTCTACTAGTTGCCTGATGCCTCAATCAAGGAGAAATTTATGTAACATATTAGGCATGGTGTAGAAAAATATCATGGAAGTCATAAAAAACCATTGTTTGATTCATTTGATAGAAGTTCACTCTTCTATTTCTTGCTCCTCACAAAAGTAATCCAAAATATTTTCAACCCACTCATCGAAGTTTATTTTTCCATTGTTTGTTAATTTTAATGTCGGATGATTTTTAGTTTATGTCCATCACATTATTAATGTGGTCAAGGAATTTATTGGCTTCTTAAAAATTTCATGTGCTTCTGTAAATAAATGTGCCCTAGCATCTGCAATAAACAATCCGTTTTTCCTTGCGTATAATTATTAACTTTTGTCTACCACCATTGTTGTATATGTTCCAAGGTTAACATATATGATTTCAATTTTATGAGTAATCGAGTCCTATACTAGCAACAACAAAACCAATGTTGTAATCTAGCAAAAAGTAAGCATTAGTTTCCAACAAGAAAGACAAGAAGTAGTTGCATATTCATACACATAATAAGGATGAAAGAAGAGACAAAAAGTAGTGGAGAACCAACAAAGCAACACTTATATTTTATATTATCAATAATCGATGAGCACCAGTACAAAGAGCACATACATACATAAATATACACATACACATACATACATACATACATAACTATACCTATACCTATACCTATACCTATACCTATATATATATATATATATAAATATATATATATATATATATATATATATATATATATAATATATATATATATATATATATATATTGTTGGCTTAGTGGGGCTTGACCCAGGTTTGGAAGTGATTTATCCAAACAAATCCTGGTACTACTGGCCCTTTCGGCAACAGTCCACGGAGCGTGGACTGAGGTATCACTCAAAGTAGTATGGGAGGGTGCTAGAACCAAGTTTCCGCACCCTAGAGATGCCTGATGGGTTCCAGTGGTCCGTGGTTCGACCCTGTGGGCACGTTGCTACGCACACTTACCTGTCCTTCGCAACCTGAGATGCTGCCTTCGCACTTGCCCTACTCCAGGGCCGAACACTGTTATTACCCAAGTCTTTAGGAATTCAATATTAGTCTAACTTGGCTTATTTGTATGCTTTCGGTTATACTTTGCAATGTTCACAATTCATATAAGTGCGTGCAGTAAATAAATAGTATAATTGCAAATGATATCAAACATGTAATAAATAAGAACAGATACACAAAATTGGTAACAAAATATTTCTTTATTAATCTCGTCTCCAGTTATAGACTCAAATCTACCCTACGCACTCAGCTGCAAGGGTCCGCGCACTCAGCCGTGGACTCTACTAGGCCTCTGCGCACTCAACTGCAGAGCCTCTTCCTACTACTACGACCCAAGACACTTAGACTCTTGCACTATGCTGTCTTATTCTATCCCTCCATCGTTTGATATTTTTACAACATAGAGCCTCACTCTATTTGTACAATCCCATGGTCCATGGACCATGGGTAGGCCGAAACTACATTCAAAACTTAGAGCGGACAACCCTATGACTCTAACATACATTTCGCACTCCGCTCTCACAATTCACGGAGTCTTTACAACAATAACAACTCAAAACTTGGCTTTGATCCAAAAAACATGTCGTGGGGGGATTCCATGCCCAACAGGCCCCCAACACAAACATCATGACTCACCCTCAAGTCACTCTGGTGGCACGACAATCTTGGCATGGACTCTCTCCAACTGTTCTCGAACGGTCCAGATATCCGCAACACACTGAGCTACTATTTGTTGAACCTGCTGCATCTGTTCTTCTGAGACCTTTGTGTTCGATGTGCTATCCTACATCTGTGCATGCATCCCCTAAATGTGCGTGAGCTTCCCTTCCATATTTGCCATCATTGTGAAGGCTTCGTCAATCCATGGCTGAACACGTTCTTTGAGAACTGCTTCCTTATGGCGCACTGTGTCCACCTGCTCCTTTAATGCCTTAGCTTGCTACATCCTTGCAAGGTGCTAAGTGAGGACCGCTGTTTGTGCAGTTCCTCTGGCACTGTCATACTACTATTGGATTTCTCGCACCTCTGTCTCCAAGCACTAGATGTTGGGGTCCTCCTGCAATGTTGTGAGGACCTCAAGTGTTTGTTCCAACATGTCAGTATAGTCGTGCACTGCTCCTCCAATTTCTTCCAACCCCGCTGTAATAGTGCTAGTGCACTGTTATCTAATATCTGGGGGAGTGGAAGGTTGTGCCTTCAATTACAATTCGGTGCTTTGAAGGTTTAGCTCTAACTAAACCTTTGTCCTCATTTCTTTGGCTTCACGGACTCCAATTGCCAAACTATGGATCCACACTTCTACCGATATATCTGTTGCGATAGCCAGCTCTGGGATGCGTCGCTAAGCGTCATCTACCATCTACACCAACCGTTGATTCTGCAACTCCAACTCGTCACGCTGCAAGCTGAGTTGTTCCATGTTGATCTTTTGTTCGCTAAGAACTTGGATTGCACAGTTCTCCCTAGTACGCAACTTTGCTGTGATCCCATCCTATAAATGATATAACATTTCTCGGGGAAGAGCAACCAAATTTAGGCCAAGGCCTTTCATCATGCTAACCGACAATTGATCCATCACATTTGATGACACTAGCACTCCTTCTGGCAACACTATTGTGTTGGCCATCCTTGTGCGCAACATCTGCTCTGCTGTTTAAGTGCCTGCTATGACGTGGGTTGAGTGGGTACCTTCCTGAGGGGGTCACACCTATAACTCATGCAGTTGTGCCCTGAGGGCCCCCAACACAGTCTGGTGCTCTTGCATAAAACCTTGAAGTGCTTCATTGGTGACATTGCGAACAGTCTCACCGATGTCATGGAGATCACCTTCGGTTAAGGTGATCGGGTCAATGGCCAACTTTGAGGCCTTGACCTTCTTCCTTGGGCCCAATCTCTCTGTGATGCACTGGTGTTTTAACTGTGTGGACGTGGCCCCTGGGTCTGCGCTACCTTATGCTATTTTTGTTTCATCTGCCTCATACCCTGAGGATGTTGCTTGGCCCTCATTTTCCTGTGCTGTTGTTGCCTCTGTTTATTGCACTGCTGTTGCTGCTTCTGTAGCCTTCTTCTACTCCACGACTTTCTGTGCCAATTCTCGCACTGCCCCTACCTCAACCACTGCTTTTTCATTTCACCTTTTCTCTGCTAGTTGGGTGATGTGCAACTGGGCATCGCCCTTTTTCTTTTGTGCTGCCGCCTTCTCTAGTTCTGCCAGATTCAGGGTGCGCCATTCGGGAGGCCATGTCTCCAATACGGTAAAAATCACATCGTTAGTGGCTACAAATGGTAGCTTCATCCACTACTTTGCTGGATCCTTTCACGCCCTGATATAAATGTTGTGCATATCAGCTTTGAAGTCTGCAAAACTCTGTAGACTATTGTGCACTGTAGGTGATAGGTGCGACCTCCAATTGATCTACATCCGGATGCTCACCTCCATGAGTACCCAAAAAATTTTGGTGTTGCGAATCCATTTCGCATCCTTTGTGGCCTAGAGTGAAGCATACTTCACGGCCTCTGGTAACTCTCTATCAATGTTGGGGAATTGACTGTCCTCCGACAGTTCTCCCGCTACTAGCAATATGGATAAAGCAACCACGCATAGTGGAAGGTTTTACCCTACTCCTGGGCTTTGCGACAGTTTTTCAAAAATTCCTCGTAGATGAATTAAGACCAGTTGAACTGGACCCCCTCCACGCATTGCTCAGCTAGCGTGACCACTGGCGTTGGTACCTCATTAGCGTAATACTTCCTCATAACTTTCCGGCTATAGTTGTGGGTTCCTTTCCTTTACATGGGAGCCGAGAGATGTGGTGAATCAGGTCTACCGTGATGGGAATAGGCTCCTCCAGCCATAGATACCCATCATGCACCAGGAAGAGCAGCTGATTGATGAGGAAAATGGTGATGGGCGTGCGATGGAAATGTGGTATCCATAATAAGTGCAACAACCTGGCCTTTTCCACATAGTTCAACCACTTCCATAGCTCTAATGTTATCACTGCCCCCTCAGTGTTCTATTTCATTAGGTTTCTAGTTTCTAGGTGCAGAAACTTCTCGCTATCAACAAGGTCCCAGTCTTCAAAATTCATGGTTGGCATGTGGCCTAGGTGCGTGCCCTCTAATACAATGCCATTTGGAAGGAGCGGGGTCTAGAGTGAACTCTTCGTTTCATCCAAATCCTTCGACACTTTGGTTTTCCCTTTCCGTGGAGGGACATATGCGAGCAGTTTTGTTGCAGAGTGCAATGATTGGATATCCTCCTCCATGTCTTCTTCTTCTTCTTCTGCTGCGACGATCATGGCCTGCAAGTCTTCTTCTTCCTCATCTATTTCAATTGTGACTGCTTTCCCTTTTTGTGCCATTAAGAGTTTGATGCACAAGGTGTTCCTAGGGGACACACGTATTGGAACCATTGCCTGTTTATCCATCTTTAGCCTTGGCATCCGTGGTGATTTGGGGATTTCTGTCATAACCCCGGTGCCTTCGGGAACATCCTGGACCATTGGGGTCTGCGTGGCCTTGCTGGTGGTTCTCTCTTCAATTCCCAACCCATCCTTAGTGGCCGTCATCATCTCTAGGTTGTATTCTATCTCTTGCAAACTCAGGAGCTCACTTATCGCTCCACTCTCAATGCTCAATGCTCTGCTCAAATGCTCAACTCTCAAATGAGAAAGTGTTGTTTTCTAGTCAGCCCTTTATGTTTTTAGCACCTTTTGAATTCAAATTTGACCGTTCCCCCCAATTCCGAGCCATCAATGCTTCCTTGGTGGTAGATTTTCCCAAATCTTGCCCATAAATCACGTCTTAAATGCCCACCGCCTACTCCATTTGGCCTCAAATCGCACATCCCATTGTGAATAATGACCTTGATGGTCACTTCCCAGCCAATCCACATGGCAGCGCAGCCCTTCGTGTGCGGTCACGAACCCTGTGACATTATGCTCCTGTGCACATCTCCCAGAGTGCGTAGCTCCCAGGCAGAATAGTTTATAGTCTCATGCTCTGTTTCAACTGCCTGGAGCATTAGGGATGTTCTTCCTATGACTAGTCAGGTGGTCACACACCCATGCAGCACTCCATCCCGTCCTTTTTCATGGTTCGTGGAAACGTCTTACCTTCTATTGTTGGGTTGTGCATCATGTGCTTCACCATTTACAACATGCTGCCCTGGTCACTATACTTGGCGATATGCGGTCCAAGCCAATGTAGCAGACTAACCAGTTCACGACGATAGTCCTCCAACCTGTTAGTATGATCATATGCATCTTGCCTTACCATCCTCAGCTTTTCGACGAGAAATGCTTCCTTGGTTTCGTCTTCCAGCTTCCTGAGCTTCACATCCATCAAGGCGCTTTTCTCCCTTAGCCGTACTCGGTCTTTTTCAAGTTCGCGAAGTCTAAGGTTTCCCTGTCGGATTTCTTCCTTAAGTCCTATATGCTCTATTTCTCACAGTTGTGTGATTTCTTCGTTCCGGGGTTCGCGAATTGTTAAACCTACAGGTGTTGTTACACGCGGACTCAACTTTGCATGCTCCTCAGAGATTATAGCCCATGCTTCATACTTCCACTTCAGAATTTCTCTCACAGTAAGGGTTTTGCACATGGTCCTATAGGCCCATCGAATCGCTAGTACGTGCAGGTCCCAGTTAGTGCATTTCACATGGTGGACCCTGTTCAACACTTCGATCACCTTGTCAAAGGCTTCCCATGGATAATATTTGGTGTGCTTCGTCTTTCCTGCTTCTGCGTGTTATTCCTATTTTCTATCATGAGAGTAGTGTGCGTTTGTGCAGGCTATATACCATATGTCTGTACCCATATGGAAAGGTGGGCGCGCAAGCTATTTCACCCATCATAACCAGCTCTCATCCGTAGCTGAAGTTTTCCAAATCGTATAAGAATAACCTTTCTGCATTCATGCCAGTCCTCAAAACTCTGTTGGTGCATACCCCACCACCTTGCAGGCATAGTGCATAGTGCCCATTTCAGAGCATCAAACCACTGCTAGTTTGGCACTTCGCTTTCAAATTTGTTCATGAATTCATCCACTGCTGTCAACCTGTCATACATGGGTATATCCCTTGCCTCTATTGCTACACAACGTAATGTCCTTATCATCATGTTGCAATCTAGCATGGTTACCTCATGTCGTTATCTTGTAGATATAGTCAAGATCGTCATCACTATCATCGTCGCGCACCGGTTCTTTGTATCATGCTCCTTATGTAGGGTCTAGTAGTACTAATACATGTAGTGACTTTTTCTCAAAAATCATTTTACGATTCTTAAAATTTATCACCCCATTCATATCCGTGGCCTAGTCTATTCTCAGTAGCATGGGATAGGGATTGCTATCATCAATATTCTCTATCACTTAGAAATCCGCAAGCATGCTCGCACCTTCAATAGCCACCGTTACTCCTTGCAATCTCCCCATGGGTAGGATCTTCTGTTGGTTCACCATCTGCAATTGAATAAGAGATCACTGTAATGCGGGCCTGCCCATGCACTCCCATGTCTGATTTGGTAGTACATTCGCGTCTGATCCTAGATCCAGAATTACTTGATCCATTTCATACTCACCGATTTGTGCAGTCAATCTCATCTCCCTTCCTGTTCGTGATGTATGCTTTCAGAGCTTCCAGACTATGTGTGGTTCCTGCAGTCCTTTCATAGCCTTACTATCACACAACAACTTCATACATGTCTGCAGAAAGATAGTGAGCATTGAAGGATCCATCTCTGTCCGGTTCTAGTTGATCCTTACTACCTGAAGTGGAGGCCTTTGTGAAGCTCTTCTTAGCTTCCATGAATGTCTCCTTCACGCGTTCCAAATCAAATTCAGGTTCCTTTGTAGGGGCCTTGCAAACCCATGCACTTTCTTTAGGTTGCTTACCTTTGTCATCTCCTATTGTGATACCACTTCGAACCATGATGTTCACATTCAGGTCCTCTTCGCGCGGGTCAGACCTTATCATTTGTAGGTTCTGAGTTGGGGGAGGCTGGAGTATTCCTTTATTGCATAATCTCACTATCAGTGTAGGGTAGTCCTCCATCTCATGATCAAATTGGGTACAATATAAACATGATTATCTCGTTGGATTTATACAATTGTGGGCATAATGCCCTGGTCCTCCACAATTGTAGCAAATCGGCTGTCCGCGACCCCTTCCTGATCCCATTCCACCTCGACCTCATCCGCGTCCTTGAAATCCAGTTCGTACCATCCCTGCATTTTGATCGAGGGCTCACATTTTAGTCTGCACCGTATAGGTAGGGGTTTGATCCATCATTATTTCATAACTTATGTAGGTGCGCTCATCATGGCCTACTAACCTGCAGAAATTACAGAACAATTGCTGGGATGTCTGCATATACTTTTGTAATAGAAGACAATTATCTGCCTATCTGACAAATTGTGAACTATAATGTAGGCACCGCGCTCGGCCCTACTTATGCCTCCGATCTTAATGGCATCAGCCCTCCTGCCACCAAGTAGTTTGTGAAGACTGGACAGTTGTCCTTGTTGTGTCCTTGTCCCTTGCACTTTATGCACCATACGTCCTCGCGCACCTCTGGGCGAGTTGTCCTGTCCTATTTCAAACTCTACATTTCTAGACATAGAATTTTCAGTTGCACATGGATTTGTTGAACTCACAGGCTAGGATCTTGTATAGGGGTCTCGTGCAGTCTCATTGCAATCTCCAATGCTTCAACTTGGGTGGATAACTTCTGTTGTGACAATGCCATTCTTAGATGTGGTGTTAGTGATGCTACAAATCATGTGTGGTGTTGTGCATCCATCAAGGTCTTGTTGGCTTCACGAATCATTCCCTTCAGTCTCTGATCTAGTTCCCAAGGGGTCTCACTTGGAAGCATCGTGATCTCCTTAAACTCGATAATTGACTGCGTCTTCGATTTTGGCCTTCTAAACTCCCTGTTCAGTGCAGCTTGGATTTCTACGAACCCTGCGTTTGGATTGTCATTAAAGTGATTAATGTACCACGTCAGTGCATGATCTTGTAACGCGCTTACTAGTGTTGCCTTCTTTATGTTGTCATATGTAACCCCTTGCACTTCCCATACTTCCTTTACCACGAACCAAAATTGGTCCGGTCTTCGTTCCCTACTCCTTTGAATACTGGAAACTTTAATGTGCTCACCATATGGAACTGTGGTGGTGGAGGTGGTGTGGGTGGAGATGGAGGTGATGATAGTAAAACTGGTTGTGGTGTAGGTGGGGGTGGTATGTGCAGAATTCACTGCCTTATTAGACTGATCGTGCTTCTCGGAGAAACTTTCGCGAGCTCCTCCTCGCTCTCTCGTGAGAGTGAAATCAAGGGACTACTATCTAATCCTTCGCTACTTCCATTTTTGTAGATCTTCCCACTTCGCATAGCCACAAACATCAATTTATTCACATAACCCTCTTTTCACATAGTAGCATTTTAATCCAAGTATTCAAAGATTTAATGTACTTGTGTCATGGTCCTTTGAGGAAGCGTCGTTCCGCCTTGCTGTCGCTGACTAACATATCTACCACGAACTTAGTGATTAACCCTCCTATAATATGATTGAGCCAATGGTCCACAGAGCGCACGATATTTTCTTCCGATGCTTCTAATTTGTGCACCAATTCTGGAGTCCACATGATTGGTTTGTCGAGCCTACACCTTCGTTGACTATCTACTAGCTTCTCGATCCATTCATACAACTGAGAGGGGAAGGACGCAAAGAAAATCTTGTGGATTTTCGTATACACGTAGTGCTCTAACGATTGTTCCTTTGATACTCGCCGATTCCTATTTTCCTGCGTCGCGAACTCGTGAATCTTTCTATCTAGCCACTTTTCAATTTCTTTCTTCATCAGATTCGAGTGACACGACATCAGAAATCCCTTATGCAGATCCCAGTCCTGGCAAAGGAACCATTTGTTGGCTTAGTGGGGCTTGATGCAGGTTCATAATTGATTTAGCCAAGAAAATCCCGGTACTACTGGCGCTTTCAGTAACAACCGACGGAGTGCAGACTAAGGTCTCACCCGAAGTAGTATGGAAGAGTGCTAGAACCAAGTTTATGCACCCTGGAGATGCCTGATGAGTTCCAGTGGTCTGTGGCTCGACCTTGTTCGCATGTTGCTACGCTCACTTACCTGTCCTTCGCAGCCTGAGATGCTGCCTTCTCGCAGCCCTACTCGAGGGCCGAACATTGTTATTACCCAAGCACTTAGGAATTCAATATTAGTCTAACTTGGCTTATTTGTATGCTTTCGGTTATACTTTGCAATGTTCACAATTCCTATAAGTGTGCACAGTAAATAAACAATATAATTGCAAATGATATCAAACATGTAATAACTCAAAAAAGATACACAAAATTGGTAACAAAATCTTTCTTTATTAATCTCGTCTCTGGTTACAGACTCAACTCTACCCTGCACACTCAGCTGCAGGGGTCCGCACACTCAGCTATGGACTCTACTAAGCCTCTGCACACTCAGCTGCAGAGCCTCTTCCTACTACTATGACCCAAGACACTTAGATTCTTTCACTATGCTATCTTATTCTATCCCTTCATCGTCTGATCTTTTTACAACTTAGAGCCTCGCTCGTAGGCCGACACTACATTCAAAACTTAGGGCAGATAGCCCAATGACTCTAACATACATTTCAGGCTCTGCGCCTGCAATTTGCAGAGTCTTTACAACAATAACAATTCAAAACTTAGGCTTTGAGCCCCAAAACATGTCGTGGGGGGATTCGATGCCCAACA
>APFE030369722.1:129290-144461 GCA_000404065.3 Pinus taeda
ATTCTGTATTGAACGGTTATAATATTTTAACTATTAGAAATGACTTTACCTAACCGACTTGTTCAGTTAACTTAGCTACAAGGTTCGATCGAATTACAATGTATCCTTTCTTATTGACTCGATTGGGCTAGTCGAGTCCCTCCAATAGTAGTTGTTGCATGCTTTAATCTTGTATCATTGAACTCCATAGAAAACCTCCTAGAGAGAACTTTTCTAGTGAATTTATCCCCTCGTAAAATGATAGCTGAGATTAGTATGTGAAAACCTAGGGTTCCCCCCCTTACTCCCTTCAAGGGTTTGATATTTCCATGGTTAAAGTTCCTAAGAATACATCACCCAAGTAGATAAAAGAAACTAACAACCATATTGATGATTGAAAACTTCAAAATCTCATTTTTTTTGTCACTTCCTAAGTTTTTTGCTCTTCAAGGAAAGCAACTAGGGTTAGGGTTCAAGATATAATTCAACATGGATTTAGTGTTTGAGCTGTTAGGAACTCTTTTACCTTGTTGAACATTATATCATAAAAAATAATATTTTTCATGGCGAGAAGTGTATCTATAGGGCTAATGTCATCAACCCTATGTAATTCTAGGGATTGTAAAACCCTAATTTTTCATAAAAGCTTCAACCTAGGGTAATTTGAATGTTTTCATCTTCATTGGTTGATTATATCTTGCAACATAACCTTTTCCTTTTGCTTGTATGCCTAGATGTACCATATTTTATCTACATCTTGAAAACACTAAGCTACAACCTTACCTCATAGGTTTTTTCTTATGTATGCTATTCCTTATTACAAAGAATTGTGCCATTTCCCTAATGTGAAGTACCTTGATTTAGCCCCTTAAAGTTTCATCTTGATACTATCAACCTAGAATATTCTTAGGTTACCTATACTAGGAAGCCTCCTGTGTGGTGAAATTCCACTAAAGGGAGGGAGGTGGAGTGTTGAGGTGATAGTGACATACAACTCATTTTTATGCCATACTCAAGCTTTTGAGGCAACAATGCCTACAAAGCCTTGAAGTAGATTGGATTGGTGTCTCTAGTAGGTTGGTTCCTATAATGTCTTGAAGCAGAGGGGATTGATGTCTCTAGTAGGTTGGTGCCTACAAATTCATGAAGCTATGGGGATTGGTGTCTCAAGTTGATTGTTTCCTACAAATTTCTTTAAAATAAGATTATTTCCAAAAAGTAAATATTACATAAAGAATTTTTGTGGTTTTCACCTAAAATAGTTTCCACTTATATCTTATTTTTCATTTTTTTCTTATGAGATTATTTTGTTATGGTTCTTTAATGTTTAAATAAGTAAAAATTGTATTATATGTATTTTCCCCCCTTTCAGTATAAGTGCAAATTCAACATTTTAAAGTCTCTAAGGCAACATGACAATGGAAAATCCCTTCTACGTTTTTAAAGAGTTGTTATTGCTATATAAATGTTGCAATAAAGTATGCTTATTTACAATGTGGGAAAATACCGAAATTAAACAAGAAATATATTAACCTGAAAATGAAATAGGTTGTCCAAAAAATAAAACCTTCGAAAAATATATAAACATGAAATTACCACTACTATACAAGAAGAAATGGAAGGAATTTAATGAGAAATTTCAAAAAATATCATTTCTAGCAACATAAAGTAAAGCATATAATATGATTTGGCAAGATAAAATTGTAGGACCACATTTGGAGATAATTTAACATGATGATTCTATTAAAATCAAAGAGGAATTATGGGACACACAGTAACTTGAAATCTCATGCTTAAATTTCAAATTTTTGAGATCACATTATTTATCTGCTCCATGTAATTTTTTGGGAGTTTTTCCAAAAATCTACAATTGTTTTAGTAAACATATTGTAATATTTGGAAAGTAAGAAATACATTCATCATGCTGGGTAGGGATGGGAATCTCAGGGACCCTTCGTTGATTCATTGGCATGTGACATTTTTAGTATATCAAGTTGTTCTTGCATTATTTCTTTGGTAAGTAGCGTAGAATCCATTATAACATGTGGTCCTTATAAATCTTTTGCAACATTAATAAATTAAAATATATATCACTTTGCTTTGAGTTAATTGTTTCTGTTTCAATAATCATTTCCTTTAGACATGTAAGCCACTTCAATAAAAATGTTCTGATTTTACTCAAATGAATCTTTAAAGGAAGATTCATTTTATAGTAGTGTTTTTGTAGCAACGGTGTACCAACATACATCTCCTTAGAAGTTGGTTGTTCCTTGTAAAAGAATATAGATAAGGTTTGTGCTGTTAGTGAATAGAATGAGATAAACAAAGAATTGCAAATGGTGAAAACAATTCATCTACAAACATAAACTAAAACAAATATATAAATACACAAATAATGCTTAATGAAGAAAGCAAGTCAACAAAATTATGGAAAAAGGCTCCCTTTATTGACTGTTGGTGGTAGAATATGAATACAATAGATGGATACTAAACACTTGAAGAGAATTATTTGAGCTATGGTGCTAAAAAATACTCAACAAGGAGGTTCCTTTCCTCAATCTCGTTGCAATATTCTCCTCTCTCTCAAAGACGTATGAAGACTCTCTCAATGGTGGAATATTCCTTCACTAGGATGATGGATTGCTTAGAAGAAATATGGCAAACATACTAATGCTCTTACTTCTTCTGCTTCAACAATGAAATTTATGGTTTTTCTGATAGCAGTTTAGCCAGCATAAGATTATCTCATGTTTTTGTTCTCCCATGGCCTGTTTATATAGAGTTTTTTGAGTCAATCTTCCCTCTATTGGGTTCATGAATGATAATGACTTATGAGTAGGACAAGATGATTGCATTGAGGGCTACATATCTTTAGGGCAACTCAAATTTAGCTGTCCTTGACTGAGATCCTGTCACAGAATCATCTTCCTATTAACCAATAATCCCTTCTACGGATAGAAGCGATCCCTCAAGCCCAATGTGTGGGTCTGGTAACAACCATGATAAAACAAGCAAACTTCCCTCACCTAGATCAGAATGAAAAATGAGAAAGGGAGATGGCCTATCTCTCTCCTATGCGCTTGACCTTTGATGATGATCCTGATCTTAGTTCCTAGGTTCTCTTCTTGTTATTCCTTGTGTCTGAGTACCTACAAGAGAGATCAAAAGACAAAAACAAGAGATATAATAACATAAACTTTCTAATGTAAGTGTTGGGCACGAGATCCCCGAAGGTAGGTTTTGGGGCTTAGAGCCCATGTTTTGACTAAGTCCAATGGAAGGGCTCCACGATTTGTGGGCGTGGAGCGCAAAGATTATAAATGAGTCAGAGGGTTGTCCACCCTCATTTTTGTTATGCAATTTCGGCTTGAGAGATCTATCCATGGTCAGTGGACCATGGGATTGTATAAATAGAGCGAGGCTCTAAGTTGTAAAGTAGACAAAATAGAAACTAAGTGTGGGTGAAGATGAAGCATTGAGTCTGAGTCGTAGTTTAAAGTCATGTCTTTGGGTTGTAGAGTAGGGGAAGGCTTTGCAGCTGAGTGCGTATAGGCCTAGTAGTCTGTAGCTGAGTGTGCGGACCCCTGCAGCTGAGTGTGTAGGGTGAATCGAGTCTATAACCACTGGAGAATTAATAAAGAGAAGTTTCTTATCATTCTGTGTATCTTTTTGTGTTTTGTGCATTAAAGTATATTGGGTATGAATTACAAGTTTACTGTTTATATGCTACACGAACTGATATGAATGTGTTGAATAAGGGAACATAAGATAAGTATCTGTTTATGCAAAGCTAACTAACTCTTATAAGGAAGATAAGTAAGATCCACGATATAACTTGGGGAATTAGCACAGATCGTTGCCCTAGCAATGCAAAAGCACCACAGTCACTGGCTAGGGTTGTGAGAAGATAATTATAACCAGTTTCAAAGGTATCGTAGGTCCGAAGGGTGCCCGAAGTAACCTGTGCTAAGCTAGTTCATAGTTGGACTCAAGCAACACCTTAGACATCTCAAGGGTGCGGAAACTTGGTTCCAGCATCCCCCTATACTGCTTCAAGTGAGACCTTAGTCTACGCTCTGCGAACTATTGCCAAAAGGGCTGGTAGTGTAGGGATTTGTTTGGCTAATTAACTCTGAACCTAGGTCAGGCCCCACCAAGCCAACAAATGGTTCCGTTGCCGGGACCAGAATCTGCATAGAGATGTCCGATGTCGCATCACTGGAATCCAACTAAGAAGGAGATTGAATGGTGGTTGGACAGGAAAATTCATGACTATTGAAGGAAAAGTGGTTAGACTGCTACTTGTACACAAAGATCCACAAAAATTTCTTTGCATCATTCCCTTCTGAGTTGTACAAGTGGATCATGAAGCTAGTAGATAGCCAAGGAAGGTGGAAGCTCGATGAACCTATTATGTGGACCCTAGAGTTGGTGCACAGATTGGAAGCATAAGAGGATAAGATCGCGTGTGCTGTTGATCACTCGCTTGATTGGATTATAGGAGGATTCATTACTGAGTTCGCAGTAGATACTTCGGTCAGCTATAGCGAGGCAGAACGATGCTTTCTCAAAGGACCGCGAGGTAAGTATGTAAAGTCTTTGAACACTTGGATTAAAATGCTATTGTGTAAAAAATAGATTATGTAGTTACATTGACGTTTGGGGCTACACGAAGTGGGAGAATTTACAGAAATGAAGGAAGTGTGGAACTAGAGAATAGCCGCTTGATTTCACTTCCACAAGGGGACGAGGAAGAGCTCGCGAAGGTATCTCCATGAAGTGCGATCCATTTGATAATGCAAAGGATTTTGCGCATACCACCCCCACCCACACCACCATTAGTTTCACCATCATCGCCTCCATCTTCGCCCATACCATCTTTTCCACCACCACGTTTTAATATAGTGAGCTCGATAACATTGCCTGTGTTCAAGGGAGTGGGAAATGAAGATACAAACCAGTTCTGGTTCATTGAAAAGCCATATGGGAAGCATAGGGACTTACAGACGATGCTATCAAGAAAGTGACATTGGCTAGCACTCTGTAGGATCATGTACTAACCTAGTACATCAAGCACTTGAGTGATAATCTGAATGCGAGAACGACGGTTATCCAAGCTGCGCTAACTAGGGAGTTTAGCAAGCCAAAGTCAGAAGCATAGTCGATCATTGGGTTCAAAGAGATCATGATGCTATCAGGTGAGACTCCTTGGGAGCTGGATCAGAGGCTGAAGTGCACGATTCATGAAGCTAACATGACTTTGACAGATGGACAACATTGCGAATGGTTTGTAGCATCGCTATCGTCGCATTTGTGGAATGCACTATCGCAACAAAGATTAAAAACTTAAGAAAAATATTTAGAGATTGCGATGAGGTTGCATGAGACCCCAATAAAGGATCCTAACTTGGGAGTTCAACAGATCCACGTGCAGTTGAAAAGCTTATGCCTTGAGATGTAGAGTCCGAAACAGGACAGAACAGTCCAACCAGAAGTGCGCAAATAGGTGTGGTGTGTGAAATGCAAAGGTCAGGGCCATGATAAAGACCACTGCCTGGTATTAAAAAATTACCTTGTGGGAGGAGGAATAATGCCGTTAAGACTGGAAGTGCAAGTAGGACCAAGCATAGCGCCTACTCTGTGGTGCGCGATTTGTCAAATAGGAGGAAAGCATGCTACAGACAACTACTATTTGTTGCAAAAGTACACACATAACTCGCAACAATTGTCTTATGATTTTTGTATATTGGTGGGACACGATGAGCTCACATGTAGAAGTTGTGAGCTAATGATGGATAAAACTCATACCTATAGGGTTTAGGCTGAAATGTGGCCCCTAGACCAGGGTGTAGGGATGGCGCAAACCAGATTTTAGTGGTGCAGATGAGGCTGAGGTGGAGGAGGACCTAGGAGAGGTAGGAGACAACTAATATGTTACAATTGTAGAGGACCAGGGCATTGTGCCCGTGATTGTACGAATTTGATGCGTCCATCATGTTTGTACTGTACTTTATTCAATCATGAGATGGAAGATTGTCCTACGCTGATAGCTAGGATACGTGATAAAGGAGGACTACAACCTCCTTCGACTCAAAACTTGCAAATGATGAGGTATGAGCCATAGAAGGAAGAATCTAATCTGAATTTTGTGCTCCGAAGTGGAATCACAATGGGAGATGATAAAGGCAAACAACCTGAAGAAAGTACTTGGGTTCGCAAGGCTCTAGCAAAGGAAGCAGAGTTTGATTTGGAGTTCACTCGAGAAACCTTTATGGAAGCTAAGAAGAGCTTCGCTAATGCCTCCACTTCAGGAAGGAATGATAGACCTAAGCCAGAAATGGACCCATCGATGTTCATGATTTTCTTGGAAACATGTATGAAGCTACTACGTGACAGTAGGTGGTCAAGGGATTATAGGACTCATTAACATATGCTGTGGGACCGCGACAGGAGAATTGCATGTAGTTCAAAAGATCATAAAGCATAAGACTAGAACAGGAAGAGAAATGAGGTTAACCGCACAGACTGGGGAATACGAGATGGACCAAGTAATTTTGGATATAGGATCAGACGTGAATGTCTTGCCGAAGCAGACGCGGGAGTGCATGAGGAGGCCGATGCTGTAGTTTGTCTCCTAGATAGTTGTGCATGACGAACCAACAGAAGATAATACCCCTAGGGTGATTGCAGGGAATCACAGTGGATATTGAAGGAGCGAGTGCACTAGCCGATTTTGAGGTGATAGAGATTGTTGATGATAGCAATCCCTACCACGCGCTCTTAGGAATCGATTGGGCCATCGACATGAAATGGGTGATTAACCTGAAAAAGCGCAATATGATTTTTTAGAAGAAGTCTCTTCGCGTAGTGATACCTTTGGACCCTGCTGAGGGATCACACTACACTGAGCCAATGCACGACTATGAAAGCGACGACGACTTAGACTGCATCTACAAGATAACTACGCGAGAACAAGACTAGGTAAATCCCACTGCAGATGGACGAATTTCATGGGAGCGCAAAAGCTCCTATATTTCAGATTCAGATGAGGAGATAGAGAGATGGCAGAACAAGTTGCATGAGGTAACTGCACTTAACTGCAATATTATGACAAGATCGCTGTGATGCGTATCAATGTAAATGAGAGATTTTCCTACTTATGATGGACTAGGTGATGTAGATGCTTTCTTGGACATATTTGAGAGAGAGGTGCCAGAGAAACAACATTTTGAAGCCTTGAATTGGATACTGCGTGCTACACCCACGAGATGGTGGGGTACGCACAAAGGAAACTTTGATGACTGGCACGCATGTAGAAGGATGATGCGCACACAGTTTGGAAAGCCTTGATTATGATTCATAGATAGATATGATGGGTAGGATGATCTATGCACGCATCTGGCTAAGTGGACATAGGCCTATGGGGAAAAGCCACAACCAGAGTGGGTGCACCTGTTCTATCACACTCTGGACGTTATACCGATGAACTAGTATATAGAAATAGAGCTTCGCCACAGGATGAATGGATGGGATGTTCTGCGCGAAGGATTTGTGATGACCTTTAACTTTGATGATGGATGGGAGGGTATTAATGAAGTACTACAAGAAGTAAAGGAAACCATCTTTAGAATGCCACAGGAGTAGGAAGCATTGACTCAGCCTAACTGGTTTGCCTAGTTAACTTGCGCACTGGAGTGTTATAATGTAACTGCTGAGGAAGAGGGCAAAGATTCGAGGAACATTGATATTCCAGAGATAGAAGGCCAAAGTGAGGTTCAAGGACCACGAATAAAGAACCCTGACATAACTGCATTGGTAAAGACTCAGCAGGTAAACATTGGTATAGAGGCAGAACCAAAATTTGTGAAGATTGGGAACTATTGGGATGCTGTGACTATAGATAAGCTCGCTGAATTACTCTGCGAGTATCATGACTTATTTATGACCAAGTTCATGGACTCAAAGGGAATAATTAGAGACTTAGGAGTAATGAGGATCACGTTAAAACCCAACGTGAAGCCAGTGAAGCAAAGACCATATCGCTTAAACCCAAAGTACAAGGAGAAGGTCCACATAAAGTTAGATAAGATGCTCGCGGTCGGCATTATTGAGCCTGTCGAAGAATTCAATTGGGCAAGTCCGATGGTGGTACAGGAAACGAAACAAAAGGATGAAATAAGAATATGCGTAGATCTCAGAAAATTGAATGACATGTGTGTCAATGATCGATTCCCAACCCCTTTCACAGATGAGGTATTGGACAATGTAGGGGGTCATGAGGCATATTATTTCATCGATGGGTTCTCGGGATACCACCAGATCAGGATCGTGCCGGAAGATAGGAGCAAGACAACGTTCAAAACAGAGTGGGGTTGCTTTCAATATGCCGTCATGCCTTTTGGATTGAAGAATGCGGAAACTATCTTTTCACGCGTAGTGGTTGCAATGTTTAGGGAATATATTCATAAATTCTTGGAGGTCTACTTTGATGATTGGATTGTATTCAAGTTGGTTAGGAACCATGTAGCAAACCTACGCTTGATGCTGGATACATGCCGAAGATACCAAATCATGCTCAACCTCAAGAAATGTACGTTTCTTGTTCCTTTTGGGAACCTGGTGGGGCATGTGGTTTGTAAACAGGGGCTGATGCTAGACCCCATGAAAATTGCGGTAATTATGAATTTGGAAGCATCACATAGTGTGAAATAGCTATGCGCTACTTTGGGACACATTGGGTACTATAGAAAGTTTATCAAGAGTTATGCTCAGATCACCACATCGATGGAACCTATTGAAGAAGGATGTCACATTTCACTGGGATGATGATTGTAAGAAAAGCTTAGATATATTGAAGCAGAAGATGGTTATTGCACCAATTCTTGTCTTCCCGAACTAGAAGAAAAAATTTCATGCTCATGTTGATGCATTGTGTATAGCGCTAGGGGCTATACTTACACAAGAGGGTAGAGAAGGATTGGATCACCCTATCACGTCTGTGAGCCGAAAATTATCTAAATCAGAAAAGAACTACTCCACCACTAGCCGTGAGGGATTGGCTATGGTGTACGCGCTCCAGAAATATTGGCACTATTTGCTAAGGGGACACTTCAAGATGTACACAGATCATTCCACATTGAAATACTTGGTCAATAAGCCTGTGTTGGGGGGGGTGTATATGTAGGTGGCTCTTATTGTTCCAAGAATATGATTTTGAAGTTGTTGTGAAGCTTGGGCGGTTGAACGCGGGACCAGATCACTTGTCGCGCATTGAGACAAGGGAGGAACCTACCAGTTTGGAGGAAGGACTACCCGATGCACAAATTTTTGCTGTGTGAATAGCAGATGGACACTTTAAAGATATAATCCACTTTCTAACAACTGGAACTGCACTAGAAGGTTACTCTGTCTAGCCGAAAAAGGAACTAGTGGTGAGCATGGAAAACTTTTCTATCTTCGCATGACATCTGTATAAGATGGGGAATGATGAGATATTGCGAAGGTATGTACCAGAGTTTGAACAAAGCAGTATCCTCATGAATGCTCATGGGGGCCCCGCTAGAGGTCATCACGTAGGAAGATAAATCATGCAGAAGATTCTCCGCACAAGGTTGTGATGGCCAATCCTTCATTAGGATTCAAAAGCACATTGCAAGGCATGTGATGTATGTCAAAGAATGTGCAAGCCATCATGGAGGGACGAGATGCCTTTGAATATGCAATTGACATTTCAACCCTTTGAAAAGTGGGTGATCAACTTTGTAGGACCCATCAAACCGCAAGGGAAGACAGGCGTAAGATATATTATTACTGAAACTGAATACTTGACGCGTTGGGTAGAAGCACAACCAGTAAAAGATTGCATAACTACGATGGCCGCAAAGTTTCTATTTGAGCACGTATTGACACGATTCGGTTGCCAAAAGATCTTAATGAGCGATCATGGCACACATTTCTAGAATGAAATGATCAGCGTTGACATACGAGTTTTAGGTGTATCACCAGAAAAGCATGCCATATCACCCACAGGCTAACGGGACCGTCAAGGCATTTAACAAAGTATTGGAGACTGCACTGGCAAGAGTATGTAATGCACAACGAAGTGATTGGGACCTGCATGTCCCCGCAATATTATGGGATCACAGGACAACATGCAAGAAACTGATGGGACAAACACTTTTTCAGGATGGTTTATGGAGTGGAAGCCATATGCCGATGGAATATATCGTGCCTAGTCAGTGCATAGCAGCACTGACAGGTATGATGGACCGTGGAGCCCTGGAGGAGAGGCTCGTGCAGTTGGAAGAAATTGAAGAAGAATGGTTTCTGGCAAGATTTCATCAGAAGGTACAAAAGCAACACGAAAAGGCATGGCATGATCAACATATCAAGCTGTGCACGTTTAAGGTGAATGATTTGGTGTTGTTATACGATAGCAAGTTCGATAAATTCCTGGGGAAACTCCAAATGCATTGGATGGGACCATATGTTATTAAGGAAGTCACAGATGGTGGTGAGGTGCAGTTGGTAAAATTGAATGAAAAAATATTCCCAAGAAAAGTAAATGGTAGTCGATTGAAGCCTTACACAGGTGGTCCGACCATCTGACTAGCTGCAGAAAGTCTTGCAGGTAGTGGCTTTGCACATTGCTGACCTCGCGGTGGTCCAAGTAGAATTGGGAGGTCTCTATGTGAATATCTCCGCATTGACCGAGTGACTCGAGGGTGAGTCATGATGTTTGTGTTGGGGGCCTGTTGGGCGCGGGATTCCCCAAGGTAGGTTTTGGGGCTTAGAGCCCAAGTTTTGACTAATTCCAATGGAAGGACTCCACGATTTGTGGGCGCAGAGCACGAAGATTGTAAATGAATCAGAGGGTTGTCCACCCTCATTTTTGTTATGTAATGTCGGCTTGAGAGATCCATCCATGGTTCTTGGACCAGGGGATTATATAAATAGAGGAAAGCTCTAAGTTGTAAAGGAGACAAAATAGAAACTAAGTGTGGATGAAGATGAAGCATTGAGCCTGAGTCGAAGTGTAAAGTCTTGTCTTTGGGTCGTAGAGTAGGGGAAGGCTCCATAGTTGAGTGCACATAGGCCTAGTAGTTTGCAGCTGAGTGTGCAGACCGCTGCAGTTGAGTGCACAGGGTGAGTCAAGTCTGTAACCACTAGAGAATTAATAAAGAGAAGTTTCTTATCATTCTGTGTATCTTTTCTTGTTTTGTGCATTAAAGTATATTGGGTATGAATTGCAAGTTTATTGTTTATATGTTGCACAAACTTATATGAATGTGTTGAATAAGGGAACATAAGATAAGTGTCTGTTTATGTGAAGTTAACTAAGTCTTGTAAGGAAGATAAGTAAGATCCGTGGTATAACTTGGGGAATTAGCACAGATCATTTCCCTAGCAGTGCAAAAGAACTGCAGTCCTTGGCTAGGGCTGTGTGAAGATAATTATAACCAATTGCAAAGGTATCAAAGGTCAGAAGGGTGTGTTAAGTAACCTGTGCGAAGCTAGTTCATAGTTGGACTCAAGCAACACCTCAGACATCTCAAGGGTGTGGAAACTTGATTCCAGCATCTCCCCATACTACTTTGGGTGAGACCTCAGTCTAGGCTTCACGAGTTGTTGCCAAAAGGGCCAGTAGTATAGGGATTTGTTTGGCTAATTAAATCTGAACCTGGGTCAGGCCCCACCAAGCCAACAGTAAGTTATACAACATATCAAGGAGTATTGTACTAAGCAAAATATCGTAGATAAGCCTATGGGAAGTAAAAAATCCTTTGTATTAATGATTAAATCAAAGAGGGAAGCATAGAACCAGTGCCTTGATGTTGAAGGCCTCCTTTAGGATGGTTCCAAGTGCAAGCCAAAATTAACAAGATCTCCTTTCCTCTCTCACCAAAATGGAAACATCTAAGCACAATTGAGTAGAATAATGGCAACCAGCAATGACCAACCCGTTGAGATTAGTGAAGAATGGATTTATAGTGATGGATAGGAGGTTAGAGAGCCACCAAAGGGGGAAGAAGGTCCTTATCCCAAAGGTAGGATACCTAAAGGTAGGATCAAAGGCTCTAAATGTGAGTATTGGACCATATGTTCATCCAACAACTACTAGCTCATTGTTCTCAAGGCTTCTAGTAGTAGAAGCTTATACTCCATTTTTGGAGAAACTGCCTAAAGTGGACCAACGCAGATTTTCCTATCAAATGTCACACTACCAGCACTAGTCACTAGTTAGACAAAAGGTTACCAGCATGGATTTTCCTACTAAAAATAGCGTTGGTCCTATAAATTAGTTATTTTCACAAGTTTTTCTAGAATTGCTTCAAGACATTAGTTCTCCATCTCTTTAGGGATGTATTGAGCATATAATTCTTGGTGAATGAGTTTACACAACTTTCCTTGCTTTACGACATTTCTGACTACAGTGGCACAAAAGACGACACTTCAAGTATAGAGTTGGGAATATGACAAAATATTGTGTAATAGATGCCCCCCTAAAGCATGAAAGTAGAATATAAAGTGATGGTTGAAGTGATTTATCAGTTAAGGCAAGGTGCTTGGAAGACCACCATTAGGATATCTACAAATCAAACATGATAAAATATATGACATCTCTAATATATACATATGCCTAATAATACATCTGAATATGCATCAAAATATAATACATGAATCCACGGTATGGACATAGGCATGCATCTAAAAAGGATCATGTCTATGGATCCACGACATGGATGTAGACATCCATATGAAAATGGTCATGTATACAATCATGAATACTCAATAACTCCTTGCAACCTAGATTTTAACATATGAGCCCCAGGGTCTTCATCTCTATCCCGACCAAAGTACGAATCTAACCATGTGAATAGAGGTGTTGACATTGAACACAGTAGAAACCACCTGATTACCGATCAATAATGTAAAATGTTAACAAGCACGAGAGAAATCACTAATAATGATGATGGCCCTCAAGGTACACCTGTACAATCTTCAAGTGTGAATATGTGAATTGAAGTCGAACACTTGCAAAATCATTCAATGAAAGGCTAATTATGTAAGCCTGTTGTCGAACATGAAGAACTTGGCATTTAGGTATCCAAGCTCCAAGGTACTTAAAGGGCGTTTCTAAATCGTCTTCCTGGATAATGAGCTAAAGTCAATATGAAGTGATCCATCGAAGGAGGGAAATAAAGTTTCCCACATCATCGAAATGAAAAATAGGATATCTCCAAATGATAGGAATGATTCAAGATTATTGCAAAGAGGGTCACATAGGTATAAGAGGTTTTAATTTTGTAGACAGGATTCCTCTTGAAAATATCGACGACTCGACTTCAGAGTTTGGAAACATTTGACTCAACAAAGGATCAGAGGTCACGGTGACAATATAAACAAATGAGAGGCAAACAAATTCCTAAAATATGGTAAGACAAGTGACGATGTGATCATAACCCAAACCCAACATGAGATATAGATAAGTGTCATGTTTAAGAGCGACATGTTGCCTTTTATACAAGGTACAAAACACAATTTACTTCCATTTTCCCCCGGCTATTGCTAGAGAGTACCTCTTTATTTTTAATCACAAGCTTGAAGAGGATACCATTGGCTTTTCATATAAGTCCATCCTTTGGATGAATCTATCCTAGTAATTTTAATGAGCCCTAGGAAGGAGTAACTCATTCTCTTCATGGTGACAAGTCTTGTGTTATTTAAGTTTTACGAGTCCGACGAAGGGCTATCTTGACATCCTTTTCATGTTTAGAGTTTGAAAAAGAGGCAAAAGGGAAAATCCAGAGGTCCCTTTCCGTAGATAGTCTCTCGAATCTGAAAAGTTAGAAAACAATATTCAAGAGAACCTCTTAGCCATGTGTGACTAAGGTATTCCTTTTTGGTGCAATAGTCTATATTAGTCTGGAAAAGGGTTAGATTGATACTGAGTAGACATCTTTTCATTTACTTTTACGAGTTCTAAAAGGAAAGTTCTCGATAATATTTTCATATTTTTGGAGTCTGAAAATAGATGAAAAAGGGCTCCACCTGGAGGAACAGGTGGTATAAAAGGATAGAAATTTGTTCCAATCATGATGGAACTGATCAAAATGTGTAAAGGTCAAGAGTCTGGCTAATAAGACCACTCATTGCATATGTTCCCTAGGGAAAGGGTAAAACAACCAAGTGAAAGCGTATGCTCGACCAAAGAGATGGTTATGATGGAATTAAAAAAAAAAAAAAAAAACCAACGTGCATCTTGCAAAAATAGGACGATAAAAATGGAAAACACGAGAGGTAAAATGGGAATTATTTCATTTTTACTTAAGCTTGAAACATGGGAAACTATGCTTGAGTATACTTGAAGATAGTTTCATTTTTTCACAAGCTTGAAACATGGGAAAAAACTATGCTTGGATTTGGTTTCATTTTTACACAAGCTTGAAACGGAAACAAACCATGCTTGGGTTTGGTTTCATTTTTAAACAGGCTTGAAACAAAGATAAGCTATGTTTGAGATGAGTTGGCATGCCCCCAACATAATGAATCAATTCGAGGTACATGCCCCTTGAGCTTCATTTCATTCACCGAAGCAGACTATTGGTTACTAATAGGTGGATGAAATGAAGGTTCACTTACAAGATTAAGTGAAAGAATAAACTAGGATTTTACAAGATCTAATCAAAGAATCAATTTGGAAGGGGATTTGTTTCAGTTTTTAACAAGCTTGACATAAGAAAAGAACCATGCTTATGACACCTTGTTTCCTTTTTTAATGAGCTTGAAATAAATAAAATAACTTTCCTCATGGAGACCTATTTCATTTTTTAACGAGGTTGACATAGTAAAAGAACTATCCTCATGACACATATTTCATTTTTTAATGAGGTTGACATAGTAAAAGAACTATCCTCATGGGAACCTATTTCATTTTTTAATGAGGTTGACATAGTAAAAGAAATTTCCTCATAATACCTTGATTGCAGCTTATAAGAGGTCATAGATTCCAAGAGGTTCTCATCAGATGGGAGAACAACGCTCTGGAAGGAATACATGTCAAGGGATCTAATGGAAAGATCAGGTTCCTATGCCCCCAGTACATGCCACACTATATCATTGATTAGATTATTAGTAGGCACCGGCACGAAACAAGTGGCCACATAATTAATCGTTGGGGGGGGGGGGGGG
>APFE030369722.1:144520-163789 GCA_000404065.3 Pinus taeda
GGGGGGGGGTGATACCACTTGCGTGTAAGGACCATTTAGGGAAGATGGTTGATCGAGAGTCAAATTAGGACCAATGGACGACAACTGATCAATGGTCACAATTATTCCTTCATTTGGGAAACACAACACCCAAAAAAGGGAACAGCCAAGAGCTCCCATGACATAAACATAGTCATAACCAAGGAGTATATTAAAATCTAAAGGGCCTTGGAAAATCATCACATCGAGATAAATGGTTTTTCCTCCCAAAGTAATAGGCAACTTAGGAAGGATCCCTAACGGTTGACTGGTTCCTCTATTAAAATCTAATAGATTCTGGGTAACGGGCATAAGCAGCGGAGAACCTAAAGTTTCCCAAGAAGTGGAGGAAATAATACTAACAAACACGCCTTCATCTATAACTGTGCTAGGTGCAACCATATTATAAGCATGCACCATGATCTAGAAAGGCACATAAGAAGGAAGACAATATCCTCCCATTCGACTCAAATCAAAGGAAACGACCACACTACTTGGAGGGGGTGTCTTAGGAACGTGAGAGCTTCCCTCTTACACTATGGGAATAGGATAAATTCTCTCATGCACCTCAGGAATGGGAGGATTTCCATCCAGTTCATTTGAAACTAAAGAAACCAAAATAACTTGAGCGTATGAGGTTCACTCTCTACCGGAAAAGTATGGTTAACTGAAGGTGGATCCAGGTCTACCATTTTCTCAACCGATCGTTGGTCAAGAACGGATTCACAAGACTCACTTTCAAAGAGAGTAGGGTTGAACAAACACGACTTTTGATCAATCACTTGATCAACTAGTGGAAGATAAGGAGAAAGCTTGATAACCAGCCGAAAAATGAGGCTAGGAAGCTGTAAGGTTTTCCAACTCTTTGGAAGCTTTATCCATAAGAGGAAAAAGGTGAATGGGATGATTACCTTCACACAACTTACATGGAAATTTGACTTTTCACTTTTTCCCATGAGCTTTATTGTTACTATTTGAGGGTTTGTCACTAGCATGAACTCGAGAGGCTAATGACAAAGGTCGATGTGAACCTGTGGACCACACTTCTAAGACCTTAGGAACGCTAGGACAATTCCTAAGAAGGTGGTCACCCTTACATAGCATGCAAGGGAATTTCAATTTTTGGGGCTGATTGGGAGATTTTTCTTCATAGGTTGCATCGGTAACAATAGTTGTTTGGTTGTCCCCTTGCTTATTTTTCTTCTTCTTCATCATCCTTTTCTTCTTGTTCTTAGCTTCCTGGTTACTAGAATCCAAAATTTCACCATGCAAAGATGAAGAGAGGGGTGAAGAAATAGGAAAAGAAGGCGAGGGGTTAACTTTAGGATCAACATGATGTTGATGTTGTTTACGTGGAGGAGAACTTGGTTGAAAATTAGTTTGAACACTCAAAATCATCGTGGTCGAAAATAACCAAAGTGACAACCTAATGGTTAATCTAGGAAGGGACAATGTTGTCATATAGGGAGCACCAAAATTTCCAAAAGAAGGAAAAGGACTAGGATTCCCATCAGGGGGGTTTCCTTGGTTGGTAGACTCATGAAATGTTGCCATTGGTATCAACCTAAGATCTACCAAGGAGTATTTCCATAGGAAGGATGTTTTTCCATAGTCAATTAATTGATTTTAGATATTAACAAAACAAAATAAAAAAAAGGGGTAAGTTAGGCAAGAGGGTTTACCAAGTATCCATGAACCACTATATACACCTTAGCCGAAACCAAGGACTTAACATACGACAACCAATCTCCCCAAATGATGTGTTTAGTGTATCACGTCTACAAGGCGGCTGACTCGGTTACCTGTGGCTAAAGGATAGAAACCTAGTGGGGTCTCCCAATATATACACGGTGGTACGTGGAGCACAAGTCTGTGTTAGCACTGTCTAATGCATAACCATTCGATGAGAGCATTCCCATATACTTGCCATACGTGGAGCACCTTCGATATACCTGAAAGTACTGGAGAACGATCCTATATACTTCTTTACATGGAAAGGGATTTCACCCCCGGGATACAATGCTGGAAGATAACGACAACTACTAGGTTTATAAATGTCGGAACATGTCTCTAGCCTAAACCTCTAAATTTTTGTGTTAAGTTCAAAATGCTCCTTAGGTTAATTGAGTAATTTTTAATGTTTATCTTGAATTATGTTTGAGTTTTGGGCTCAAAATGATGTCACCTTAATCCCTAAGATGCAACTATATGAGAAAAGGAAAACCTTCCACTTCGATGAAAGCTAGACTAATCAAGGGAAGAAATTTAAATCAATAATGCATCAAACAACATGCCTTCGTCTAACTTTTACTTTTTCTTTCCAAATGCAATGCCAAAAAGTAAAAATGATTTTCACTTTTCTTAAGACGCACTTATATGAATTATGTTTTTTTTTTTTACTTTAAATAATTTAATGCAACTAATGCACCATTTAGTTTTCAATTATTGAAAAATGTGATCTATTTCCATTAATTAGTTCAAAAAAATAACTTTTCATGGAAGTGATCTAATGCAATTTTAACAAAAAGTAAATTTTTCGAAATGAAAACTAATTCAATGCAAACTCGATTCCTTTAATCAATGCAAAAGAGAAATAACTGTTTAATTAACAGAACAATCAATAATTCTCAAGCACACAAGTAGTAAACAAAGATCTCAATAGACTAAAAAATAGAAAAAACTCAATTATAATCCGATTTTTTGCCACTTCAAGAAAGAGACAATCTTTTGCATTCCATAAAGAAATAAAAAGCATACATACATAAACTGATGCAGATAAAGCAGTTAAGAGACCTCAGAGACTAGGACATAGTAGAGTTTTCAGTAGAGACCATAAAAATTCTCACATTCAAGGACCATTGGTACTTTATATAGAAGAACCCATGTTGATAGGGTCACCAATGCTCCTTTTCATAGAAAAACCCATGCTTCCAGCACTACTTTTCATAGAAAAACCCGTGCTAACAACACTACCTTTCATAGCAAAACCTGTGCTGGTCTTCAGCATGGGTAAACAGTGTAAGATAAGGTTTTCAACATGACTGTATGGGGGAAAAATAGGCATTGTCAGTGTGATTATCATTGATAAAAAACACACTAAGCGAGGAAATTTTAGGAAAAACAAGAAAGACTTAGGAAGAAACTCTAGACTTGATACCATAAGACACCAACAATTCAGAGTACAAACTGAAAATCAATCAAAATATAGGTTCTTTCGATGATTGGCCAAACTTAACAAGAAGGAAAAAAATGAAAGGGGGATGAAAAGGGTGTAGGCTTCCCTAGTTGAGTCACCATTTTTTTTTTGAAGATAAATCCTTTCTACGGATAGAGGTGATATCTCTAGTTCATTGTGTGGGTCTAGTAACAACCGTGACAAAACAAGAAAACTTCCCTAACCTAGATCATAATGAAAAATGAGAAAGGGAGATGGCCTACCTCTCTCCTATGCACTCGACCTTTGATGATGATCCTGATCCCTTAGCTCCCAGGCTCACTCCTCACTATTCCTTGCGTCTGAATACTTGCAAGAGAGATAAAAATAAAACAACAAGAGAGATCATAGCAGATGCATTCCAATGTAGATTATACAATAGATCAGGGATTATTGTACTAAGAAAACTATCACAGACAATCTTATGGGAAGTAAAACATGCTTTGTATTAATGATTAAATCAAAGATGGAAGCATTCAACTGATGCCTTGATGTTGAAGGCCTCCTTTAGGATGGTTCCAAGTCCAAGCCAAACATAAAAATATCTCCTTTCCCCTCTCACCAAAATGGCAACATATAAGAACAATTGAGGAGAAGAATGACAACCAACAATGACCAACCCATTGAGGAAAGTGAAGAAAAGATTTATAGTGATGGAGAGGAGGTTAGAGATCCACCAAAGGGGGAAGAAGGTACTTATCCCAAAGGTAGGATCAAAGGCTCTAAATGGGAGTACTTGACCATATCTTCATCCAACAACTACTATCTCATCGTTCTCAAGGCTTCTGTTAAGAGAAGCTTCTACTCCATTTTTGGAGAAACTACCCAAAGAGGACCATTGTAGATTTTCCTATCAAAAGCTGAACTGCCAGCGCTAGTCACTACTAAGACAAAGGTTACCAACACAAATATTCCTATTAAAAGTAGCGTTGGTCTTGTAAATTAGGTTTTTTTACAAGTTTTTCTAGAATTTCTTCAAGACATTAGTTCTCCACCTCTTCAGGGATGTATTGAGCATATAATTCATGGTTAATGAGTCTACACAACTTTTGTGACAACGGTGGTACAAAGTACGACACTTCAGGTATAGAGTTGGGAATGTGACAATATACTGTGTAACACTTCCAAGTGTGGGAAGTGGTCCCGAATTTGCTGAGTCAGTCATTTTCTCAATTGCACGAATTTTGAAGAAAATACCGCATATTGTGTGGAAATCGAATAAGAAGCCGCACAAACTTCAATTTTTTAATTCCATATACTTTGGACCTTAGGACAAATTAATTTTTTTTTAGCTTCATAATGTCTTCAGCTAGAAAATATTCACTTGTGAAATCTGCTGGATGACTTTAGGCATATTTTGGATTGTACAAATACGTGTACGATTTTCTGGTCTTAACAATTGCCCCTTGATGTATGAGGTTAGGAGAAAAAGTATAGACAAATACTTCATGCTTTTCTATTTTGGTCGAGAATCTGATCAACTTCTTGAGAGAGAGAATAACTTGTTAAAGAGATGGATAGGGAAAACCCTTAAATGGGCATAAAGTATAACCATGCTATGAAGCAAACCGACAAAATAAAAACTTTTTATATGAGGCAGACATGTCCCATGCTTGTTATGATGACTACTAATGAATTATTACAATCAGACAGGGAATAGTTCTATCTAGTCAACACTATGGTGACATTGACTGGATTTTGGATTAGGGAAAAAATTTGCTCAAAACTCAAAGTGCTTAGAATCACTCAAAAACTGAATGACCGTGTCCATCTCAACGATATGATCCCAACACAACTCATTTCACGCAAAATGGAGCTTGTATGAGAAATATATAGACTTCTGTCTACTTTTTCAAACATGCAAAATTTTGGGTATAGGCTGACTCAGATGTTGACTAGGCATCCGTACATCCTAGTCAGCAAAAATAATATTCCAAGGAATATTCCCAAAATATTTTAATAGGTGGCTCAATCGGATTGTGACAAGTGTCAGCATGTTATTGGTCAAAGGCATTTGAAGTGGACCAATGAGAGGCTATGTGACAAGCCTAGAGGCTACCACACTTCCTCTCAAAGGTCATGTAAAATGTTTTGGCAGGCCAACAGAGTCAAACCCATGACCTATCCCACACAAGCACCAAAACTTACTACTATGCCACAATCATGTGACTTAACCATAAACAATTTTGCTTATATTCAATTGTTAATGTCGACGAGTTTGGAGGTAAGGGGCTAGCCCAAGGGGACCAGCCTCGATTCCATGGGTGCCATACGACCTAGTGTTGAATGTGGAGGGTGCTATCTGGTAGTTGGAGGCAGTTTTAACAGGCTCGATAAATCTGGTGCTGCTCTAATTTTGGCAGGGCTAACTGGAGTTTCTCCAAATTTGTAGAGTTTTCCTAGGGAAAATTGAAGAGACCATAACTTTTCCAAAATTCGACCAATTTTGGCTCAAAAGGAGTCATTCCTATATGATTTGGATGCTATGAACACAATGGAATAGGTTTTAGATTAAGAAAGGTACTTCTGTATGTGATTTTTCTATGTTTAATTTTAAGGAAGCCTAGGGCCACGAGGAGAGGAGGTCAAGCCTAGATCAGTTGAAGTCCAATCACAGAGCTTGGATAGTCATTTTGGGGCTTTTTGGGTCTTATGAATCAAATGGAGTAGGTTAAAAAATACATTGGATCATTGTAGGTTCATGTAATTAGATAATTGACCATTAATCCAAAGAGGGCCTAGCCATTGAAGCAGGTCCAAGGAGATGTAGCCCCAGAGGGGTGAACTCCTTTATCAACTTCATGTTATGAGTTGCTGTGTTTTACTTATATGCAATTTACTTGCCGTATTTTTGTTTTCAACAACTAATTAACATCATAAATTTCTCATAAAATACACTCAACACTTGACACATAATTCCTCACATTTTGGTTAATTTGAGACGATCCTAAACACTTTTTTTTTTAATATTGATGAGGGAGCTTGCATAACATTAACAAAATTTCCCAACATTCAGATCAAGTTGGTATCAGAGGAGGTTAGCTCATTTTAACCCTGAGTTTAGCTAGAAAATTAGCTATTGGTTTTGTATTTGTGCAAGGAGAATTTAACCGTGTGCAAGTTTATGTGTGTAAGATGAAGAAGGAAGATGGTATGAGATGTTTCTTTGTTGAGAATTTTTTTGAAGCTTTGTGAAGCTTTTTGATGCATTACAAGTGTGATGGCAGCTTCAACAAGTGATGTTTCTAATCCATCTTCCTTAGCAAGACTCTTTGATTTAGAGTTGTTGCAAGAGATTATCATCATGAGAGATATGGTGCAAGAGATGAATGAAGATAGGAAGGAGACAACTATACTTCAAGAGGAATTTATGGCCATGAAGGAGGAGAAAAAAGTGCTTCTTGAAAAGATGCATGAGATGGAGATTCAACTCCATGATGCGAAGGAAACCCTGGCCAAGTATGTGCATGAAAATGAGGTATGTTATTCAAGTTTATCTTCAATTTTCTCTCAAAAAGAATGTTTTGGTGCTTTTGAAAGACACACTAGAGGAATAGGGTCCAAATTATTGATGAATATGGGCTATGAAGGTAAAGGGTTAGGAAAACATGCACAAGGCATAGTTGAGCCAATTGTTGTTGAGGAAAGGCCTAGGTATTTGGGTCTTGTTTATGGACAGCATGATGGAGAATTCCCTAAAGCCAAGGAGACACATGAAGGTGTTCCAAGAAGGACTTTCATAACATGGTCATTACCTTAAGCTTGTGAAGTTTGTTTTCATGAGGAATGCAAAAGTTTTATACCCACTTTGCAAGAAGATGCTCATAAGAGGGCGTTGAAATCTCTAAGGTCATTGAAACCATTGTTGGTTTTCCGAAGAGAGCCACTACCTCATCAAATTCAACTCCTCAAGAAGGCGAAAAAGGTGAATGTGCAAGGCATAAATCTGCCTTTAATCAAGTTTCTTTTGATTATGATAAACATGGTAAATCTTCACATAAGATTTGGAGAAAATTTACATGCTCCTTTTTTGGTTTGAGTAACCATACTATTTCGAGGTGTTGGAAGAGGATAGCCATACACAGGAAACTTTCAAAACAAAAGAGACAGAAAGCCAAAGGTCCACTGGATAATTGAAACCATGTTGAAAAGAAGATGCAATTATTTTGCACTCATCACCATAAGCAGGGTCATCTTGTAGACAAGTGTTGGACTTTTCATCCAACAAGTCATCCACGCCATTTGAAAAAGGTGGAGAGAGATTTTGGCAAGAATGGAAAAGATTATTCCATAGTTGATGTGGGCCAGGATGATACACACGATGAAGTGCAATTGAAAGAAGCACCATTGAAATGGTTCGTAAAGAGATGGTTATATTTTTTAACCAATTAAGGGCTTGCATTTCTTTTGAAAATTGATGCAAACATTTCCTTATTGATGCATTTCCTTATTATTTGGATGCATTTATTTTCTCCTGAAAGTATGCTACATATTGCATGAAGCAAGATGTTGGAAAAGTAGAGGTATGTTGACTCACTTAGATGCAACAAAGATGGAAATCTGCAACAAAAAATTTGCATGCATGTTGCATTCTTGAACTTGCATGTTTATGCCAGGAAGGTGTTCAAAAGTGGAGTATGTTCACTCAGTTTATTGTAGCAAATTTGGTCATTACATCTCTTTAAGTAATCGTACATACCGATGGAATTCTTGTACTTGTGAGAGAGTTGAGAATTGTTATACATGCATGAGAGTTTGTGTGTGTGAACAGTGGAATTTTTAATAGTTTCATTGTGCTTGAACATGCATAAGTGATTGAATTGTGTTGATTGATTGCTTTTTTAACATGTATGTTGTCAATTTGAAAATGTTTATCATTTGCACATGCATGAGTGTCGACTTGTGTGGTTGATTGATTGTTACATGTATGTTATATTGACTTGGAAGAGTTGATTTTGTCTCCAAAGATGAAAGGGAGATGTGAAAAATTATTTTATGAGAACGTGGAATTCTTGTTGTAAATCGTCAAGTTGTTGTACATGCTTTTGCTTGACTTGAAAGTTATTTGTTTGAATAGGCATGTTTTGTAAACTTGTGTTTAGTCGATGGTTTATACACCAGGATGTAAGAGTACATGGCGATGTTCACATGATGTGACATTTGTTGCTTTGAAGAAGAAAAAGGAAGAGGTCGTCAAGTTATATTCTTGCATGAGTGTTTTTCAAGGTTAATGGTGTTTCTTATGACAAGATATCATAGGATTTTGGAAGGTCCACACTTGAGCAAAAGGCCCATGATTAACCTTCATTCTCAAATCATGAAATGAGTAGCATGTTAATTAGAGGATGATGGAATCAAGAAGCAAAAGTGGTAAAAGAATGCCAAAAAAAAATTGCAATCATTGTAGACCATTTGATGTGTTGACGCCAAGAAGCCAAAGAGATGGAAAATGCATTCTTCCAGATGTGGAATTTGGAACCGTGGAGGTAAAAGAATGGTAATTTATTTTCTTGTTATTACTAATATTGGAACTCATTGCTGTAGTTCACTCAGATGGTCTTACCTTGGAAAAGTGGTTTCCAAGGAGAAGCTTGCATCAAATGCATGTGTTGCAAAGGAGGAACATGATTCTTAGTGGGAAGGCCATCAATCAACTTTCCAAGAACCGAGGGATTGCTTTGGTACAATAGGGTGTTTAACTAGTAAGAAACCATGAAGTGTTGGATTGGGTCAGCAACAAAAGAAGAACATTGGTTGAAGTACCAAGCCATTTGCAAGGCAAGGCATGTTAGTGAACCCAAGTGGTTGTCATGGAGATTTTTCCAAGTAGAATCAACTGATAAACTCAGGAAGGAGAAGAGTATTTAGCTCTCATTAGATAACCAAGTTTTGTGGGTCCAAAAGCCTATCCCACTTGATAAACTTGGGAAGGAGAAGAGTATTTAGCTCTCATTAGATAACCAAGTTTTGTGGGTCCAAAAGCCTATCAGTGGGAAGGAGTGATCAAAATTTGGATTAGGTGAAAAAATTTGCTCAAAACTCAAAGTGCTTACAATCACTCAAAAAATGAACGATTGCGTCTGTCTCAGTGATACCATCCCAATGCAACTTGTTTCACTTAAAATGGAGCGCGTATGAGAAAGATAGAAACTTATGTCCACTTTGTCAAGCAGACAAAATTTTGGGTACATGCCTAACTGGGATGCTGACTAAGCATCCGTATAGCCCAATCAACAAAAATAATATTCCAAGGAATATTTCAATAGGTGGCTCAATCGGATTGTGACAAGTGTCGGCATGTTATTGGTCAAAGGAATTTGAAGTGGACCAATGAGAGGTTGACACGTGGCAAGCCTGGAGGCCGCCACATACCATCTCAAAGGCCATGTAAAATGTTTTAGTAGGCCGGTGGAGTCATATCCACGACCTATCCCACACAAGCACCAAGATCTATTGCTATGCCACAACCATGTGACTTAACCATAAACAATTTTGTTTATATTTAAATGTTAATGCTGACAAGTTTGGAGGTAAGGGGCCAACCTAAGGGGACCAACCACAATTCCATGGGTTCCATACAATCTAGTGATGAACATGGAGGGTGCTAGCTAGTAGTTGGCGACGGTTTTAGCAGGCCCAATAAATCTGGCGCTACTCCAATTTTGGCGGCGCTAATTGGAGTTTCTATAGATTTGGTGGAGTTTTCCTAGGGAAACTTGAAGAGACCATAATTTTTGCAAACTTTGACCAATTTTGGCTAAGAAAGAGTCATTCCTAGATGATTTAGATGCTCTGAACACAATGGAACAAGTTGCATAGGAAGAAAGGCACTTATGTATGTGATTTTGTTTACGTTTAGTTTTAAGGAAGCCTAGGGCCACCAGGAGAGGAGGTCAAGCCTAGATCAGCTAAAGTCCAATTGTAGAGCTTGAATAGTCATTTTTGGGGTTTTTGGGTCTTATGAATCTAATGGAGTAGGTTGCAAAGCCATTGGAGCATTATAGATGCATGCAATTAGAGAATTGAACATTTTTCCAAAGAGGTCCTAGCCATTGAAGGAGGTCCAAGGAGATGTAGCCTAGGAGGGGTGAACTCCTTTATAAACTTTGTGTTATGAGTTTCTGTTTTTTACTTCTCTGCAATTTACTTGTTGTATATGTGTTTTAAACAACTAACTAATTTCATAAATTTCTCATAAAAGACACTCAACACTTGACACATAATTAATCACATTTTGGTTAATTTGAGACGATCCTAAACACTTTTTTTTTAATACTGATGAGGGAGCTTGCATAGCATTAACAAGTTTGCCCAACATTCAGATTAGACATGCTGATGGCTGATGATGATAACTGTTGACACCCTCAAGGGTGTTTCTTGACCAATAGACTAAATCTGTTTCCCCATGCATAAAAAAGGTGAATCACTACTTGAGTGAGGTGCTAAGGTATGAATGGGTCTTCGATTCTGGGTACCTCCCCTGAATCACAATGTAAGCACTACTGAATGGGGTGCTTAGTGATACGTGGGTCTTTGACTAAATGGAAGAACTGCAATGGTCATTAAGTACTATACTATATTTATATGAAAGCTTGTGTTGGTGTCGAATGTCAGGGGGACCAATGACATCAGTGGGAAATAATGATTCCCATTGTGCCACTAGAGGATGTCCCTTAAAGGGGAGAGTATCCAAGGTACTACCTCGATCCTAGAATATGGGTGTTGAATTCGACATGAAAGAAGCATCAACTGATCGAAATGATGATTCATGGAATCAATATAAGGTGAAAACAGATTGTAATAGTGTAGGTCAGACAAGGCATGATAATGAAAGTTGACAATATGAATGGATATGGATAACTGGCCTGAGGTTGGAGCTATAATGCAAGTGGCAAGGTTTAAAACACTTTTGATGCCATGGATGGCCCTGAAGTTGGTAAGACTTCTAGGGTAGGTGTAAGTATGTTTTAAATGGTGTGAAGAGGATAAATAAATGCGGATGATGTGCGAGCTCTGACCAAGGGTGACTAGAAAATTCCGTCGGTTAAAAAGACATGAAAAAATGGGTGGGAACCTTTTTCCTAAAAAATATTTATACTCTTGCCAAAGAATATGAAGGTGGTTTGGATGTACATACACAAAGATGGGTGCCCCATGATAATGGTGACTTGCATAATGATGGAGGTATGGTGTTTTTGCTGAGGGCAGGTGCCCCATTTGTTGGTCTCCATGTTGGGTTGATGAGTTGGATGAAGTGATGCATATGGTATACTATAATTTGGGTGAGTAGTAGGGCAAATGTAGAATGCAGTGGTGCATCTATCTTGATTCATCGCAACATATAAGGGGTGGCCCGAGAATGGGGTTGGTAAGAAATGAGTGAAGAAGAACGAGGATGATCTTCAAGGCATGCAATCTGAAGTGGTTTCTTAGCTTGAGTAGATGGCCATGGATCCTAATGATATGTGGGGGTCTATAACATGAGGTGAGCCATGAGTGGGAAGGCTCTATCGACCAACGTGGATGTTTACCATATGCAAGGGGAGGTTATGGTAAATGTGGTCAAGACGATGGACCCTATGGAGCATTGCAATGAAATTATGTAAGGATATGCAAAGCTTTGTGAGAAGCCTATCATGATGAGTGATGAATGATACCTTCTTTGTTACTAGCCACCAGGGTGTTGAACATGGTAGGAATTTGTCGAGGTACCTACGATTGCAATGAACAATACCCAAGTGAAAAAACATCTTGTTGAACATATGTATAAACTAAAATCAATTGAATAGGATGAATTGAAAAGACAAGAGAAGGCGCACCTGATGTGGTACTTTGAGCACATATAGGGCCAAAAATGAGTTTTTGGTTGAAATGGAACAAAAGATACCATGATGAAAATGATGTGGTTCTTTCTTATGTCTTTGACGATTTTGAAAATGGAGAAATTGAGCTCTTGTATTGGGCTCGAGAAGATGTCAAAAAAGGTGATATATAGGGAAAAGTGGGCCCAATGCCACCTCATTTGCACTTATTATTTTGGGAGGCCAGATCTGATCCAAGAGATTTTTCTTACCATTGTGGTCATCCTATGCACCTTGGTAGTGTGTGGGGATAGACAAGTTAAAGCATGAACGCCAGTTTTGTCAATTTAATAGAATTGGCTAGGTAGGCCATATAGGGGTGTCATGTATTAAATTTTTTAGGGTCAAAAATATATACCACGTGGGTGACTTAGTTTTAGTCGCGTGGTTTCCATGTGTTTCCCAGGGATTCACGTAGAGACACTATGGGTAAAAAGATGACAACCGCACTATCGGTGTGGTTGATTGGCCTGAAACCATAGTATCGTTGGTTTGGTGATGTCATGGCTCGACCTCCCTAGGTTGCACTGTCTGCAATACAACGTGTTTCCTCACCGAGCATATGAGCACCCAAATATGATGTCACTGCAGGTTATGGCGTGGCATATGTGCTCAATGCACATCTGTTAGAGAAGCAAATGTGTGGTTTGTGTGCCTATTATGGCCATAAACACATGGTGTATGAAAGAAATAGTTTTTTACAGTCCAATAGGTTGATTTTTAAATTTTCGTATCCTTGATGATAGGATTAGCGTGCTCTAGTGAGAAAGGGATTGGGATCCCTTACAGATAGCGATAACAGGGGACCATGCGGTGAATATGACACAAGTCGGGTGGGGGTTACTGAAGTTCCTTTAAAACCTCGTTTTTTTGAGGTTACATGATGGATTCTTGTGGTTTTTGATCCAATTGTGGGATGAAGATCGACAAATATTTGTCATTAAAGGGGAAAATCTACTAATCAGTGTGAAACTAGATGTATATTTTATGACATGGCTGGTACCTCATGGAGAGGTTTTGTTGTATCCCCTACCAGCTGGGCAGGTAGATATTTTGAGATGGGAAAATGTCCATTGCCGGCCCAACCCGATTGAGAATGGGTGTATCAGAGTGCCTTCTATCATGGATCCCACCGAGTGAGCAACGTTGATGATGATTGTGCAATTTTCAGGTTTGGAGGCCCCACATTAGGTGTTGAGGCCCCTAGTTTCCATTTTGTAGAGGCTACAAGTGGGGCATTTTTTTCGACTAGGCCAATTTTGTGTACAGGGGGATGGTATCCAAGTTGAAGAAGTTTTGACAAGGAGGAGCTTGGAGCTTATGCTATGTTAGTATCCTATGTAGCATCACGTACGAGAGGGTTGCGATGTTATGACCTTTCATAGCAGTACCCCCAGGTCCTGCTAGGGACACCACGATGAGATGGTGGGTGCCCGTGATTCCATAGGTTGGTGGATGTGCAACGGGAAGTTACTGGAATGTCGAGGTGGAGGGTTGGTTTCGATCTAACCCTAAGATGATCCTTGAGTACCCATATCATGGAGTGAAATTTACGGGTGATCCAGATATGGGGCTCCCCTTTGGTGATGCTTGGAGCTAGCAAGTATGCGAATTGTTATTTATGCATTTTAGTTTTTTGACATGTATGTTTTATGATGCATTTTTTATATGATGCTGATATCATGTATTTTGTACTTACAAATGTGGGGCTGCATGGATGAACGTTGGCCTACTTAATAGGTAATGATCCACAATGGATGAGAGGGGTTGGTGGTCTTGCTATACCATTACGACGAAAGGATGTTTAGGAGGAGGAGGGACTTGATAGGACAATGCAACACAACGACTTGAGATTGGTGGTCCCTCTCGAGAGGGGTCCAGTTCTTCTACTTCTAGGGATCTGGAGGGATTGCGAGAACGTGTTGAGGTAACAGAGGCTCAGTCATCAAATTTTCTAGTACAACTTAGAGATTATGAGGATTCCTGGGCAAAGCTAAGTCCTTGACTAGGGGGATGCTCGAGGATGGTTGGGAATTACTAGGAGAGGTGGTGGTGGAGATGAGAATGGCACATGATTGGGCACATTGACTGGTTCTTCAGCACATTGGTGATGGTGGTGGCCACTACCGATCTTATTTTGGCACCTGATGTAGAGATTGGACCTCAGGAGGGGGGGAAGGGTCCCATCCCTAGATGTATATTATTTGATGTATGTACTAGGGAAAGCACCCATTATGAGGATGATCCCTTATTTTTGAGGACTTATTTTACCTAGTCATTATCCAGTGGATGTACAATTATATATGAGATATGTATTTTTTTTGTAGCTCTCATGATGTGTCATATGCTTCTATACATTTGATGTATGCATTTTTTGAGATGAAAATTATGCTTATGGTTTATGTATCTTGATGGTTATCTATGTGATGCATGCCAGTCTAAGACTTGATTAGTTATGCGATCAACTTTGTGATTTTGATCCCTTGGTATATGTGTAAATGTGATATGATCAAAACTTTGAGCTAACCTTTGTGCATGTAGATACTTCTAAAAGGAATGGATCACGTACCTGGAATGTTTTGTTCAATTGCGATACAACAAGATAGGAATTAAGGAATATATGTAGGTGACAGATACGTAAGTGGGAGGCATCGACTAAGAGACCTATGAAAATGTCATATTCATCTTGATTATTGGTGGCTGACCTGGTACATAGTCCATTGGTGATACATGGTGTCCAGTCAGGAGTGTATATGGCCTAGGCTGCAACAACGAGGTTTTGTGACCATTGAGAAGCATCATTAGAAAATTTGTAATGATATACTAGTGGATGATGTTATGCAACCAAATTACAAATAGAAGAACATATAGATCAATGAATTAAAAAATAGCCTCTTCGAGGGGGAAACCTCCTTTACATTGCACAAATGAACAGTTTTTGGATGATACAAATGACAAAGCCTCCTTTCTATATATAGGAGTACAGGGGTTACAATATAATCAGAGTTGACATAACAGTAATAATGTAATGGCACAACAATAAAAATAGTGGGATTCTATGGGCACAACAATAACAATATGGGGACTACACTAATAACAATGAGGGAATAAACTAGTATTATAGGGACTGAACTAATGATCCATCCGTGACACATGATGAGAGAGATATTTTAGAGTGGGGCCATCATAAGGAGATCAAAATAAAATTAATTCATAGTGTATACATGTACATTATAGGTGTACTTGAACATTCTTATGGGTGAATTTTTTTAAGGTAGAGTCCATTGATGAGATTTTTTAGGCAGGTCCTACCACTTTCTGATAAGGTTTATTCCCCCTTGATTAGGAAATGTTTGACAATGTATGGACCTTTCCATAGTGTCTCGAACTTCCTGGGCCCTACATCCTCATGTGAAACATCACAATGGATAAATAACTCGCCTTTGATGAATGTTCGAGCGGTGATTTTGTGATCAAATGAGGCTTTGACCCTGTTTTTGTGTGCATTGTTATGTTGGAGAGATTAATGTTGACTTTTATCGACAAGCTATAGCTGCACTAACCTTTGCTCCAAAGGTTTGGTGTCAGTGAGAAGTTTGATGGTTGAGTGCAAGGTCGAAATCTCACACTCAATGGGGAATACAAATTCAACCCCATACACTAATTGAAAGGGTGTGAAACCTGCAGATGCTTTGACTGTTGTGTGATACAACCATAGGGCTGAAAAAACCATGTGGTGCCAATTGGTTTTGTGATTTTTCACCATACACTATAACATTTTATTGAGAACTTTGTTGACAACTTCTACTTGACCATTGAATTGTGGGTAGTATGGGGGTGCAAACTCATGAGAGAAACCAAGGTGTTGGGATAACTCCTGAAATATTTTATTCTTGAAATGTTTACCATGGTTAGAAACCAACTCCTTGGGAACACCGAACCATATTATGACATGGTTAAAGAAAAACCGTGCAACGATTTCCACAGTGTTATTATATGTGGGAATTTCTTCTACCCATTTGGTGAAATAGTCAACGACAACCACAATGTACTTATGGTTTCTAGATGATGGGTCGTTACCTGTCATGAAGTCTATGCCCAATTTGTAGAAGGGGTCGACAACAATGATTGGATGTAGGGGAGCGGTTGGGTCTCGCACCTTATGAGCGTATTGTTGGCACTGCTCACATTGTTTGACTACCTATATGTAACCATGGAAAAGGGTGGACCATAAATGATTGACACAAGGGATTTCTTGAGCGGTGGCCATCCCTAAGAGCTGGCTACCACAAGCCTCACTGTGGAAACCATTTAAGGCCTACTCGACATGTTCATATGTGAGGCATTGATGAAGGATAGTGTCGATGCACCGTCAATAGAAGAAATCCCCTTGAAGAAGGTAATAGGGGGCCTAGCGGCCTATGCGCCTCCGATCGTCACGTGTAAGCTAAGGTTTGAACTTTTGAGTTCGTAAAAAGAGGAGGATATCACCATACCAGGGGTCGTCCATTGATATTAAAAATAGATGTTCATCGGGAAGGGCATCATTAACGGGATATCCTTAGATCTTTGTTGGGTGATCAATTATGACATCGACGAGGATGAGCGTTTTTCTTTTTCTTTTAGGGGAATTAAACGGTAGATCGAATTCTCGTAGTATAACAATCCATCAAGCATATTTGTCATTCAACATACGACGAGTGAGAAAATATTTCATGGGGTTGATAGCGGTTATTGTGGTAGTGGTCTGAAGGATGATATATGCCGAAGATTTTGAACTAAATGTACGAGGAATAAGGCAATTTTTTCTTCTGGTTCATACTTCAATGCAAGCCTAGATAAGTCTTGCTAAAGTAATAAATTACATTCTCCTTGTTATCTAGCCCATTTCGGACTAATACCCCATCAATGGCTATATTTAATGTTGATAGATATAGGGTATTGTCCTTATTGTGGCTGGGTGGGCTAATCAGAGGAGCTTGGGATAATGCATCTTTTAAATCTTCAAATTATTTTTGAGCCTGATCATCCCAGTGGAAGGGGATATCCTGATGAAGGAGGCATATGAAGCCTTGCACATAAGTAACATAATCAGGGACAAAGCGTCATAAGAAATTGGCATTACCCTACAAGCTTTGTAACTATTTCAATGTTCTTGGAGGTGCTACTTCCTTAATGGCATGGACGTTGAGAGGGTCAACTATAATACCTTGTTGGGAAACTAGAAATCCCAATAGTCTTTCGGCATTGACAAATAACACACACTTGAGAGGGCTCAAGTGTAGGTTATATTGTTGACATCTCTGAAAAATCACAGAGATCATCCAAATGGTTAGTATGCTTCTTGGATCGTATTGTAAGGTTGTCTAAATAGGCAAGGATAAGATGAGCCAAATCATGGAAGATGTAATTCATGGCCTACTAGAAGGTGGCATTAGCATTTTTAAGACCCAAAGGCATAAATTGGTATGCAAATGTAAGCCAAGGGGTTGTAAATGTAGTTTTGTACTAATCTGTATGGCGAATTTGGATATGGTTATACCTAGAGAACCCATAAATGAAGGATAGGGCCTCATGATTGGTGTAAGCGTTGATGACTTGGTCGATGAATGGTGTAGGGTGATTGTCTTTGGGACAAGATTTGTTCAGGTCTTGGAAATTAGTACAAACACAGATGATGCCTTATTTTTCCATGACGGGTACATGGTTAAAAACCCAAGATGTGTAAGCGATAGGATAGATGAATCAATGTTTGTGGATTTTATTAGTTTCTTGTTTGATTTCCTCTGCCTTAGAGGGATGTAACTAACATTATTTCTATCTAATGGGATGGGTGTCAGGGCTTGTGTCCATATGGTGTTGCACAATGGTGGGAATGATGCCTGGCATCTTAGAGTGATCCCATGCAAAAATATCCTTGTACTCTTGGAACAAGGATGTGTATGCGATTACTTCCTATCGTGAGCATGATGCCCCTAGGGAGATATCTTCGAATTTGCTAGGTTTGTTAAAAATATTTACCTTGATGGTAGGTGAAATATTTGACGTGTTGCCTTCCTCAAACACGTGAGGTTCTGGGATGAGATTTTTGAACTAATCTACCCTTCCTCGTGGTAGGAAATATTTTGATTCTATGGTGCATATATCGTGGGTTGGTGTGTTAATATGCACAAATGATTTTTTGGGTAGAAAAAATGACCGATGGTGCATGGAATCCCATGGACATTCGGGTTCTGTCATGGCCTCTAGAATATATTCATATGAGTGAAAAATATTATCTAGCATTGAATTACGTTGTGTCAAGCTTTGAGGTTGGGGTTCAGACCTAGTTGTGCTGGTCGAAAAGCAAGAATATGATTCAGTGGTTGATGCCGTAGAACCAAGAGAGGTTGAAAATGTGTAGATGGGATGTGTCTGCATAGTTGGTGGTTTTAACACTGGTGTGGTAATTTTTGCGGTATCGACACCAAAAAATTATGAGCAGACAAGACGAATTAGGGTGCCTATAGATGAGGAGATGAATCATATATGGTGTTGCATGTCATCAACATTAGGTGGTAGTAGAATTTTTGTAATGGTAGGTTGATAATGAGTGGGAGGAAGTTCTTGTGGCCTTGTTGGTGTACAAGGAGAAAAATTATCTTCCTTAATAAGACGTTGATGTTGAATCCTAAGTTGTCGAAATGTTTGTGACATATGACATGTGTCGACAATATGAGAGGTACTGGTGCAAATACTGCACACAAGACTAGTACTAACTGAATAGATAGTGTGGGTGGTGATATTTCTAATAATATGAGATGATGATTCATGGTTGACATCATGAGATGGAGCATCCTCAGGTGGTCGTCACCTCTGGATCTTAGTATTGGTGTAATGTGGCTTTCTAGAGGAGGTTTGCCTCAATGTTGCTCTCATTGTGTGAAAACATGGAAGGTATTGCGAATTCCTCGTATAATATTGTTGGATAGGTAAATCCCCTCTACGGATAGAGGCGATCCCTACTAGCCCAACAGGGGTCTAGCAACAATCGAACAATGCTACACCGCAGGTTCCTAGTTGTAATTAACAAGTGGGTGAGAATAAACTACTTGGATTCCAACGCTTGTTTGTCGAAGAGATATTCCTCTCGCTCCTTCGCTCCAGCCGATCACAATTCCCCTCTATCCTCGCGGA
>APFE030369727.1:0-18129 GCA_000404065.3 Pinus taeda
AAACTTAAGAGATATCTCGAAGAGCTAGGTGAAAGAGCCAACCAAGTTCATGACAACACCCATCCATGTTTACAAGACGAAGATATTATAGAAAGAATATCAGTTTTTAGTCATCTTGCATGCCTCTTATATGATTAAGAGAGCACAAAAACCTTCCTGTAGAGTTGGGTGATTGTGTTGGATCAACTGGAAAGCGAAGGAAGACCTTGCAACTGGTCCAACATGTTGGCTCTCAGGTTGAAGGAACATGTAAAAAAAGCCGAACATCCACCCAAGGGTCAGTAAGCAAAGATATACATGTCTGCCTACATAATAGATGCAGTTTGTGCCCATCAGCAGTTCTCATGCTTGGGTTGGGCATGGACACCTTCAAAAACCTCTGTGCACATTATTGCAGATTGTTCTCCAAATGCAGCTTCCACGAAGTTGTCATACAATTATCAGACCACTTCGTCACCCTGTGTACAAAATGGTATTCGAGCAGGATCCATCATTCATGTCGTAGGCAACAACAAAGGCATTGATCAACATAGCAGATTGGTATGCCTCACCCCTTGCCAATTTCATACAAACGTATAACAAAGAGAAAGATCTACATTTTTTAATGAAGTTTACCATCGATAAGCTCTCCATGCAAGAAGTGTCGTATCACATCTCGACAGGGTTGTTAGCGAGACTTCATAAGAAGAATAAGGCACCTTGGCCCACTCTCTCTTTTCAGATCGAGTTGTATGAGATTCAAAATCTCAAGCATGCTGAGGCTGAGACAGAGGAATTCAAGAGATTCACCTTCGACACCAGAAATTTCAATTCGTATGCCCCGCATTGTTTAGTGAAGGACCACTATGTGAGAATGCAACATCCTTGGATCCATGGAGTGTGTCATTGGCCTAAGGAAGACCCATGGAGATAATGCTATCACTTCTTGAGGCTCAATGAATGGGTCAACATAGTTGTAGAGTGGTTAGCAAAGCAGAGCGAAGCAACATCTCGAAGAGCATCATCATCAACAACAGCAGAGTGTAGCAGACCTACACATGACAAAGGTGGGAGAAAGGTTGTTGACAACACAGAGGTAGAGAAAAGCTACAATTTCAAAGCAGATCCACTAGTGTTGAAAACAACTTTTGAGATTTAGGCTAAGAGGCGAGAGCGCGATGGGAGGATCGCGCAAAGGCAAAGAAAGAAACAAAGGATGGAGGAAACAAAAACAGAGTTGTAGGAGTTGAAGTGACAACTCAGGGAAGAACAAGAGTTGTGTAGAAGAGAGAAGGAAGCACATCAGAAATAGGTACAATAGGAGGCACAACATGCAAAAATTGATGAAAATGTGCACATATAGGTTATAGACTCATCTGAGCAGCTGGCATAAAAAAGACATGGTGAGCAGTCACAGGAGCAAGACTTAGCTCAATTGATTGAACATATGCTAGAGCAGATGGACACGAATATGGTTCAGCCATATTCTGATCAGGATATTGGCCTCATGCCTCAAAACCAAGAGGTCACCCCACTGGCTTCACCAAATCTAGAAGCAAAGAAAATCCCAAGTGATCAAGGTGACACAGAGATCCTTGAAGACAATCTGGAAGTGGAGATGCACAACATATTTTTCGATGAGTCACAATAGAGAGTTGTGTAGTCGCATAGAGTGCCCACTCTGGATGTCCATATATCTCTTGTGTAGTTTGAAGAATGAGTGATCGTATTTGATGTGCACAAGCATCCATCAACATTGGCTGATGTTATGAAAGCAAATGCCAAAGCCATCAGCTCGAGCGTTATATTCTTGATAGCTGAGAACGAGCGCATCGCTAAGGAATTACAAGCAGTCAACTAGGGAGGAGAACAGGTTACAACATTCGCCAAAGCAAAGTTGAAGAGAGAAATATTGGATGAAGTACCGTCTCTCGAGATAGTCATGTGGATGTTGTGCTCCAGATTCATCACTATGCATAACTCAATTGTCCATCTCAATGATTGGCAACAACGTCGTGCTAAGAGAGCACGCATCTTGTCAAATCTGCACACTGATGTCGATCGTGTGCAAACATGGAAAATGAGGTACAAAGGAGCCCCATTGCACTTGCCCAAGATGATGAAGCCAAAGGTGGTAGAGCTGAAACCACTCATCCAGAGTCAGATCTGAAACTATGAGGAAATCTTGTAGTTCATCACCAATTTGCAGGCTTCACATGCACGACTGTTTAGGAGCATGGATGTCATTGTACACATGCATGCGATCCCATCCATTGGCACACTCACCAAGGCGAAGTCAAAGAACCAAGTCTGATTGGAGCTGGACATGTACTTTAAGGGGTTGATGTGTGTAGCCACCAATGCAAACTTGGAGATCAACACAGACACTATGCATCAGTATGTTTCTGGTCCAATTGCACTCAATATTGTCATGCACATGTTATCAAATGAGTTGGAAAAAGGTGCCAAATCAGTGGACGTGAATGCAGTAGAGGCAAGAGTTCACTTTCATATGGATGTCAACATAGAGCATGCGGACACCATAACAGGCTACCAAACTTGGCATCAATTCTTCACCATTTATCATCGCGAGGATGTCAAAGAGTTGGTCTTCCCACAACTCTTCGATTCTTAGTGATGTCTTGCATGGCTTTCTCAAGCCTATTTTGTCTCACATGGGTACATGTGCAGATTGTAATGAAAAATATTGTAAAAGTGGAATACCAAGTGTCGATAGTAGAATGTAACAATCATGTAGTAGTTGAAGAGTCATGAGGGTAGGTGAAGAGTCACAAAGATGAATGTCAAGGGTCACCCCACCTTTTTCTATTTATAGAATCTCTTAACTCATTGTACAGGCTTTTGGGAGCCAATATTCCTATAGGTGTGACTTAGAAATCTTTGAGTATATTGTAATGAGGCTTGGAATCTCCACAGTGTAGAGCTAGTATATCTCTTTGGAGGATCAGGAAATAATGACTGTAACGTTCGGCTGTCAGGACTACTGATTGGTCATGGTTGTATGTATGATTAGATATTTCACTCTTTTAATATAATAGAGCCATCACGTTTCATGCATATGTTGTTATTGTAGTTCAACTATCTTGGTTACTCTAATAATATTTGTGCATGTTATTTACACATGTACGTATGGACTATTCTGTATATATTTGTATGAATCTTATCAAAATGTGTTGTTGGTATAACCATCACTTTGGATCATCGGCTAACCTGCTTTCCAGCTTATGATGTCCTATTGCTTGTGTGATCCCTTTCAAGCTACGTGCTATCACATGTTTCTAAGGGGCACAGTCATCCTCCTGTTTCGTGTGTTAGATCCTTTCATGCACCTTCCTTGACTTGCTGCAAATGCCACACCCTTGCTACCAACAAGGACATCTTACTGACCTCTGCGCGCAACCACAGTCAAGGAGATATCGTACTACCCCACTGCTGGGACTCCTACACCAAACAGTCTAAGGTCCAGTTAGGACTTCTTACCAGGGAGATCCCCTGACATGTTGGTGGGTCCTTTACCATCAACAAAACCAAATAAAGGTTTTTATCTCAAGCCACTACAAAATATATTGAAAGACCACTAAATGATCAAAGAGTAGACATACCATTGATTAATTATTCAATAAAAGATAGACAAGCATAAACCGCTTAGAAAGCCCCAATATTTTAGAAATGATTCAAGCAAAGAGAGATAAATAGAATTCCGTACAATAACACTAAAAGGCATATAGATATATGACTAGCCATAAGTGTATTCAATGTTTTGCAGTGCAAGAGAGTGTGTAGACAAATACCTTATTCTCTAAGTTGAAACAACCTTTGGAATCTAAATTTCTTAATGATCTAAATATCGATAGATTAAGAGCTTCAACAACAAATGAAATTCATCCACTAATTTGTCATGATGGATTTGTTTCCCCAATTTAACAACGTCCAAGTATAATAAAATACCATAGGAAATGCAACAACCATGAGGATTGTTTGCATCCCTTTTTTTTTCTAACAATGGAAAAATCTAAATTTCATCAGTTGGGAACCAAATGAAGATTTCCACCTTGAGCCATGGCACAAGCTATGATGAGAGTGCCAAATAAATAGAAACAAGAGATCACATATACCATTTTTTTTTCTTAAATAAAGGGATTTATAAATATTAAAATTCCTAAAGGTGGTGACACTTACAATTACAATAGCCCAATAGCAATGAAAATGTTATGTGGAGAAATTTATAGAGATTAGAAGCACAAGCCACAGATGCACAAAATTTCAAGAAATATAACATGCCTAAATGCTCTCAATTTTTTCATCTTTATATCAATTTACAAATTAACACTGAAATTTCCAACCTAGCTTGCAAGCCCTAAGCGTATACTTGTAAAAAAATGCAAAGCGATTTGCGCAAACACCTACAACACCTACAACAAGAAATATGTATAGGGCAATATGATTCACCATACTAAACATAAACCAATATGATTCACCAAACTAAACTACAAGGACATGTTGGCATGGAGCAGTAGTGAATGAAGTGTTCCACTCATCACCCACAAGTACCACAATAACCCATCTTCAATTACAAGGGAAAAATAATCATAAAACTCCGTTGCAAAAAGTAATAATTCTGGGACTAGCCATCAATATATTGTTTCTCCATTTAATCAAATATGAACAACCGCAAATTTCTAAATAGATTTATCATTGCATAACTCTAAATTACTAAACATAGTTATCATTGCATTTTTTTACCATCTATGTAGAGCCTAATGTTGAATGGAAGAATGACATCCCTACTAGTGATATGGTGTCACTAGAATTATGTTCCTAGGAACTCCATGGGATAGTATATTTCCCCCAAGAAACTCCTACCCTCAAATTCTCTCCATAAACTTTAGACTTAAAACCTAATAAAAACTAATCCCATATAAACCAATTAATATACACCCATAAATCATAGAATTAACAATCACAACAATAAAACCACCTTTATTTTTAAAATAGTATTTTTAATATTTATAATAAAATATTTTTCAAACTAATCAAACTTCGTTAACTAATAACATAATAACAACTCTATTTTAACTCTACTCTAAAGTAAATTACATTCGTCTTATGGTTTTATAACTAATAACATTATAACAACTTTATTTTAAATTAAATTACAATAATATTATACTTTTGTAAAAACCTTTGAAATACCTAAACTGCAAGATTGCTATAATGACATATAATTATTGGCCTTGGCCATTACAAAACTTTGACTAATAATTTTTTAACTTAAGTAAAATCGATATTATAAACCTTTAGATATGAAGTAATTTATACTCTATTTTCATTATTACACATTAAAAATGGCATAAAAATTTTATAAGTTGACAAATAAAACTCACCATTTCTTCTTCTCACAATATTTTAAAAAATAAAAATAAAATAACTAATTTATATTTTCAATGTTGGCTCTCCGTTAATAGCAGTGTAGAAGGTCAATGCTTCCCGTGTGTTTCGTGGCATGTGCTTAAATCTAGCGATGTGTCTGTTTACTAACACCTGCAGGTATTGGTGTAACGGCAATTGTGTCTCCAACAAGTGGTATCAGAGCCAGAGGTCTTGAGTTCGAAACACACTAGGCTGGCGTTGGGGGGGGGAGATTGTTAGCTCCCCGTTAATGGCAGTGTAGAAGGTCAATGCTTCCCGTGTGTTTCGTGGCATGTGCTTAAATCTAGCGATGTGTCTATTTACTAACACCTGCGGGTTTTGGTGTAATGGCAATCGTGTCTCCAACATTCAAACCATTACTTACTTATCGATCATGACGATTAGCCTCCATTTCCTCTTATTGGATATACCATTTCTAATTTAATGCACCCACATGAATCATCTCTCGATAAATGACTCACATTTTAAGTTAAGTTATTATCTTTAAATGGGAGGCAATTTTATCAATAATATAATATGTATATATAATTTTTTTGGCGAATTTGTCACCAAATTATATTATCTTGTAAAGTCATGGTGAATCTTTCACTAAATTATAAAATCTTGTAAAATCTCATCAAATCTTTCACTGAATAATAAAACATTGTGAATTCTTGGTGAATGTTTTGTTAGAGTATGAAACCATATATGATAATAGGAAAACATATTTCATTAAACTGTTATATGCTTGGAAAAAAGAAACATAATTTTCTCTTCCTACAAACAATGCTGCAAGTTTTCAGTGGTCATGTTTGTCAAGGTTCTTACCATACACTCTTTCATATCCTTCTATTAGTTTTGATAATATTCCACAATAAAGTTCTTGTAGGTGTTGACCTTGACTACCAATTTTGTCAAGGTAGAAGAGATTAATCTTTTCTCTACCACTTTGTCAAGCTATCAAATTTCTTTCTTATTCCATAGACCCCAACTGCGAGATAAAAAAAAACACATAAAGTTTGTTTACCCCAACAAGCCAACAAGTAGCAAGCCCCAACTATATAATATAAGAAAGTAGTAGGTATCCCAAAGGCCAAAAGGGGATCTAATGGAAAGAAGTGACCGTTGTTAGAAGCCTTCCAATTAATATATAAATGTAGATTTATTATTATTTTAACTGGAAAACTTCAATTAAATAATAAAATTTAATTATGTCTCTCCCAATCTAAATGGCTTATTAGCATAATTCACTACCTTCATACGTCTTGCATTTTTTAACAACGTTGTAAAACTACAAGTTGAAATGTTTAAGTGACATTAAATTACAAGATCCATTTTCACTCTTGATCTACCAAGCCCCTAGAGGGATCAAATATTTTTTCACTCTATGCAAGTTTGCATATCACTATATATCAAATAATTTTTCACTCTATGCTAGTTTGCATATCACGATATTATCACATATTTTTTCACTCTATGCTAGTTTGCATATCACGAGATATCAAATAATTTTTCACTCTATGCTAGTTTCCATATCACGATATTTGATCCCTCTCGGGGCTTAGTTGATCCAGAGTAAAGATGGATCTATGATAGTTTAATTCCCCCATGATATTTGATCCCTCTTGGTGCTTCGTAGATCTAGAGTAAATATGGATCTATGCTCGTTTAATTCCCCCCTTTAAATAGTTTACATTCCAAGTGAATACCATGGGTCAATACCATGTGCCATCTTTACTAATATTAGGGTTGATAATGTTTTTTTGCATGTTATTAATAAAAATTTGGCCCATAGGATTCACTTAAATAAAACCTCTTTTTGAGCCTTCTTAAATAGAAAGAGGGTTATGGACTAAATATAAAAAGAGGTTTTATTTGTTTACCATACCTCTAGTTTATCTATATTTTTATTTATTTACTATACCTTTGGAGTAAGTATAAAAAGATGTTTTATTTATTTACCATACCTCCATTTTATTTATATTTTTATTTATTTACACTCTTGCATGTTCGGAAATATAAGGTGACTTATGTAGTAAATATAAAAAAATGTTTTATTTATTTACCATACATTTTTTATAAATATGGTATTTGGCCCATAGGATTCACTTAAATAAAACCTCTTTTTTGAGCCTTCTTAAATAGAAAGAGGGTTATGGACTAAATATAAAAAGAGGTTTTATTTGTTTACCATACCTCTAGTTTATTTATATTTTTATTTATTTACCATACCTTTGGGGTAAGTATAAAAATATGTTTTATTTATTTACCATACCTCCACTTTATTTTTTTATTTATTTATTGGGACCAAATACAACTTCCCAAACAAGAAAATGGGTGATTTCAAAGGAATTTCACATTGAAAATTAGGTCAAATGGGTCTTTCCATAGTTTATCCGCCCTTTTTTTTGGGTTAAAATGAAAAAGATAATTATTTTTGAAATAAAAGTTGGGCTAAATATATGAAATGGTTGTTTTATAAAAATTTCGGCTCTCTAAAATGAAAAACCCCTTAAATTTTTCCCTTGGGCTAAAATTCACCCCTAAAATTTACCATGCCAAACACACAAGCAATATCTCTATCTCCATATATGTATCTATCTCTCCCTCCCTCCCTCTCTATGTCTCTCTCTTCTTCCCCCTCTTCCCATTCCATTTATATCTCTATCTGCCTTCATCTCTCCTTCTTTGTCTCTTTCTCTCAGCCCCAAAACATACACACACTCTCTTCATATCTATCTATCTCTCAATCTCTCTCTCCCTCACTCTTCCTCTCCCTATATCTCTCTTCCCCTTCTCTCTTTTTTCCCCTTCTCTCTCTTTTCCCCTTCTCTCCCTCTCTCTCTCTTCCTCGCCATTTCCTCTTCTCTCTCTCTCTTCTCTCGTCTCTCTCTTTCTCTCTCCTCTTCTCTCGTCTATTTCCTTCTTATTTCAATCTATATCTTAGCCTCTCCAAACTCCATCTTTCTTCCTGCCTCTATAATTCTCTCCCGCAATTCCTCTCACTTTTCCCTCTCCCTTCCCATTATTTCCTCCTCTCTCTCTCTCTCGCTCTCTTCTTCTCTCCTTCTCTCTCTCTCTCTCTCTCTCTCTCTCTCTCTCTCTCTCTCTGACTCTGTCACTATCGCCCTCCAAATCTCCTTCTCTCTCTCACTATCTCTCCTCCCTCCATCTCTATATTTCCAACACTCTCTCTATCCATTCTTTTCCTCACTCTCTCTCCTGTCCTTCTCTCTCTCTTCCATCTTCTGCTCTCCTACTTACTCTCTCTCCATCTCTTTTTTGTTTCTCCCTTTCTCTATCCATATATATCTCTTTGTTCCTTTTTTCTTCCATCCCTCTCTATATTCCTCCCAATGCAAGGAAAATTCTTTCTATAGGAGGTTATAAAAGAGGTTTTTACTGTTATAAATTTGGCAAAAATTGTCAAGAAACCCCTACTACAACATCTGTTTGTGGTAGTGGATGCTTTAGTGGAGCCGATAATGGAATTTCATCACAACTAAAAATATTTGGGTGCATGGAGGTTTTAGAGGATGTTTTCTTAGTGGTGTTCTTATTGGACTAATAACATCGATGGACTATCAATATAAAATCATGTGCTGTAAATTTAAATAAAACAACCAATACTAGAAACAAATGTTTGGAACGCTAGTGCGTTAACTTTAAAGCACCAGTTATTTAATAATAAAAATGCACATGCTTGTACAAAATATGATACCATGCATTAGGGCATTGAACGAAAACAATGTTGATGCCTAAAAATTATACCTCCCTGGTGCTTATGTCTTCTAAAAATACCCCGGGTAGTAATTTTCAAGAAGGGCCCCATGGCAGGCAAAACAATATTGCAACCTCAATGCTTTTATTTTCTCCAACGCACTCGTTCATTATGGATAATAATGCCCTGGCGATGATGATTTGTATAAAAGAACTGGTGTGCTAGTAAAATAAAAAATATGTTGTTGTTAATTTAAATAATGTCACTTGGGTAAGAAACAATATTTTGGAGCACCAGTGCATTGGTTTTATGAAAGAATTGGTGCTTTAATAATAAAAATGCACGGTTCATAGAATATATGATATTATGCACTGAGGTGTTAAATGAAAATAACCTCAGTGCTTCAAAAGTATAACGACTCGATGCTTATGTTTTTGTAAAAACCCCAGTGCTGTAATTTTCACAAAAGGCACCGGGCAAGCAAAAAAATCTTGCAGTATTAGTGCCTTTATGTAATCTAATGCATTGGTGCATTAATAGTAATGATGCACTAGCGCGTTAAAGGCAAAACACGCTGGTGCATGAAATGTATATCTTCATAGTAAGTATTGATTTTACACACATATTAGTCTCTTGTATGTACAAATGCACCAGGATACCATTTTTTATTATTATAAATACTATTGTTGGAAAAATTGTATTCAGAGTGATGTACATTAATATATGATGTCCTCGTATCCATTTTCTCTTTTTTATAAACATCGACGAGTGACGGTGAAATTATTGTTATTTTTTAAATCTATCATTCATTGAAAAATCAACATATATCTTATAACAATATTCATATAAATTAAATTTTTGGTTAGTGCATTTATATATGATGTTTTGATTAATTCGTTATATCATCGGATTTTCAATTTCTTCATTATAATATTTAGTTATCTATATATTTAATCAGTGGTGCATTTGCTCCCATCTATGTGGGTATATTGACATCATTTCTGCATGAAGGATGTCGATGATGGATGAATGACACAAGGCTATGGAGTGGAAGTCGAATTTGACCAATCTAGTCATGCTAGCTACCATATTCAAAACCTAACATAGGGGATGTTAGGTTACATCAAAAAGATACAAGAGATCATTAAAGTAGGCTTCCCTTCATTCCAATGTGTTACTTTTAGGTGCAATTGGTGGTACAACTTTGATTGGAATAATATAAAGGAATATCGCGAAAGTGAGATGATATGTATCAACTCTAGAATGATGTTGTATGAAGCTAGGGAGCCTTACCTTTTCCCCAAACACTGCAACTAGGTGTTTTTTTACCCAGATGTACTAGATAGGGGTTGGTGGCTTGTATTAAGACATGATCCTAAATCAAAACATAATTTTGAGAACAACAGTGTGATCATGCCAAGCGAGGAAGATAATTAAGGTGATGACAATGAAGGGTGATATTTACTTATGTTATTTCATCATTTATACTATTGTTGTATGTCTTTTTCCTTTATTTCACTAATTATATTGTTTTTTATTTGTCTTGTTGGTATGCTATATCATTGGTAAGATTCACAAATGTTTTTTTTAGTATAAAATTTTTTACACTTAAAACTAAGTATTTTCAATTGTGTAGCTTATAATTTAAAAATTAAAAGTTTAACATATTTGTTTATTTTGGATTTTGTGATAATTTGGTTTTCAACTTAGTTGTTTCTTAGTTTACATATCTGTATCATTTATTTTGGAAATATTTAAATTATGCCCCCAATGTTGGCTAAAACCACAATTATTGAAGTAATATAAAAAATTGATAGGAAACAATTTATGAAATAATGACAAAAACTACAAATATAGGAAGATTTGCATCCATCAAATTTGAGGACCAACAAAATGGTTACGATTGGAAATGATAATTTTTTTATAATAACAATTTTTAACGTACAAGAGTCTATTAAAATAGAGTAAATAGTACATTAAAAAATAACTTTTATTCATATATGATTGTTTTTTAAAAATTAATTTAGTTAGAATGAATATGTACGAACTATCTATGCAATAAAAAAATATTTATGGTAAGTTTACAATTATAGTTTCAATCATATTAAACTTCCTAATTTATAAAAATATCTTTGCATTTTTTCTTTAAAGTAAGTCTTTTTGCGTGCAATTTCATATATAAAAAATTCATCAATATATAATCTAACAAACATAAACATCATCTAAAATACACATTCAAATTCACTAACATCATCTAATTATATACATTTCTAGCACATATAAGTGTCGTTAGCTAACACACAACTTTGATAATTTAACAAGGCATCATCATCACACAGATTTAATAATTTAACAAGACATCATCATCGTGATCACACCTAACAATATCCCATGCTAATAGATCCCATAGGGGGTCTTGTGTTTCAAGGAAGTTGGTTTCCTAAGTACTGAATTAATGTAATTATTAAGAGCTTTCAGTGATTTTAATGAGAGAAGCTAGAATAGGATTTAATTGAATATGCTGAGGCAAAATTGTAAATATTCTCAAATGTAGGAGAATATGAGAGATTTAGGATAGTTGATAGAACTGAGGGATTGAGAATTGATTGTAAAATCCAGATTAGGAGTTAGTTCATGATTTTGTGGATTTGAGAGAATCCTTATGGATGAGAAAGAGATTTTAGGATTCTGTTGAGAAACTTATGGATCCAAATGAAGAATTGTTTTTAGAATCCCTTTTTGTATAAATGTAAACCTAAAAGGCATAGACAGGGGTAGACAGAGACAGAGAGAGAGTGTTAGACATTTAGCTAGTGTTTGTAAGCCTACGGGTAGATAATGAACATTGGCCATTAAATTAGAATATTAGGCGAAGGAGATAGAACAAGTCTCACTATGTAATTATTTGTCGATATATATATCCACAGAGATTCAATTCCAATTTGTATAACTGTGTTATTGAATATTGAATGATGGATGAATGAATTAGCATATTCTATGCAACAGAGAGTTGTAGGAGGAGTTCGAAAATTACACAGAGAGGGAAATGATGAGGTGGATCATAATGGATCATTGAATCCATTAGAAAGATTAAAGCCAAAGCTCAGGAGGAAGTGTGTAGTGAAACAACCAAGGGATCAGAACCATGAAGAAAACTGGAACCACAGAAATGCTAAAGAAATAGCGTAAAATCATAAGAAAAGAGAAGAGCGGAGAAGTGAAGAGGTGATGTACAACAACCATTGGATCTAACAGATCAATGGGCCAGATCTAATCGTAGAGGAGATGGAGGAATATCGCATCAGCAGAAACCCTTCAAGTGTTGTCAGATGGCCAAAGGGAATAAGCGATTGTAATCATGCGATTAATCGTCAACGGTCGGATCATGAGCCTGATCGACAGTTGAGATATAATCACATATCATAAAGGTTAGGAGTTGAAGGACACTGTGATAGCCAATAGACAATAGTGATAAGTGCTGATCGGAGGTCAAGGCGATCAGAGGTCGAGCGTTTCAGAGATCAGAGCAACAATGTGGAAAGACTTGGTATTAACGAAACTAATGATAAATATGAATGTGGGTGTATAGATTTTGAGATCTGGCCCAAGGGTTCATAGCAAGGTTTGTTTCCCGTGTATCTACTTTGTATTCCGTTAAAGTGTTGTGCCCTGAGTTTTAATGCAAAAGCGTTCTTTAAACGCGTCCAATAGTTGCATATCGGAGATGGAAGGGGCGATAAAAACTATATGTGGTGTGAGCAAGAGGACTGCGATGCACGATTGCGATAAAGTCAAGTCTTGGGAACTATGAAAAGGCTTATGAAAGGTGGAAAAAGGGGGTTGGCCTATATATGCAGGCCTAAGGATTAACGAGGGTTAATGCAATGGATGGATCAAGGGACAAACTGTGGTTAGTGTGTTTGATAAATCATTTCACCAAGTATTAATAAAAGGGGCCTTAACCCATTGTTAATTTATATTGAATATTTGACCAAAAGGTCATATAAATTCTTGGGCAAAAATGGTTTATGCATACTGTGGGTAAAGCAGGGGTAACCCTGTGCCATTTGTTATTGGAGCCTAACAAAGAAATTATGTGTGAAAGTTTCTTTGAAAGAATTTAGAATAGAGACATGTGGAAAGATGTGTATGCAGGCAAGGGAGATCAGATTCTAATCTGATAGTTAAGCGACTAGAGTAAGCTGGGAGATTGGTAAGAGGAATACTAATCTTGTAATTTTTGCATTTTGATAGAATGTTCAGATTTTGAAAAGTAGAGCAAATGATTTATGGCCAATGAATCTTTATAATTGGAATTATGAAATGGTTGAAAATTAAATTGGAGAAGAACAATTAAGTTCTTAGAGGCAGGTGATTACGAATTAAGAAGAAACTGCAAAAACGTAAAGAATCTACAGTGATGTTTTGAAGAATGGAGATTCACTCGAATGTGAAGAGTGGGTGGAGAAACCATGTAGGTAATGTTTTATTTAACTCTCGTTTGAGTTTTGCTGGATAAAGAAATAGACTGAAGATTGATAGTTGCAGCTAATAAAGTATCCCAGCAAAAGAAGATCATGTCTTAAGAAGCAGTAATGGAAGAAATTGGTAAGGATTTCTAAATGGAAGAAAACTCAACAAAGGAAAAATTGTTGCCTATAGTTAAGCTTTGCCAAGCTAAAGCCAGAAGAATGAAAGAAAGAACCAGATTCTAAATCTAATTGACAGTGGCTCAATATTGAGAATTTGTTCATTGGAAGAATAAAGATCTGCTTAAATAGATTTGTAGAAATGGTGAGATCTTGAAGGTAGGTGAAGGTATGCAAATTTGTCTAATGATTAGCAAATATTTAATGAATGAAGTTTTAGAGTAGGATTATAGTAGTTAAACTGTAAGAGGGATGTTTGTAAGTTTCTGAAGTAGCACAGTTTGAAGATATAGCTAATAGCTAGAGAAAAGAACAGTCCATTCAATGTGCAGGTGAATGGGAAGACAATATCAGACATAGATCTTGAAGGGAGGACGATACGTTTTTATTTTAATTGGATTTGAAGATTGGAAAGTTGTAGCCTTTGCATTGATGCAAAATTATAGTTGCAACTCCCAAAGGCAATTCCAAGAAGGATGTGGGTATAATTCCTAAGAGATAAAGGAAGCTGGCAAGAGTTTCTGAGTGAAAGAAGAATGTGGCAAAACCTTGAAGAATTCCAACAGAGATTGGATAAAGAGGATAGTTGTGTTCTTGGAAAGTATAGATGAGTTGAAGCCTAGATGGAGCAAAGAGAAGCGCTCAAAGGAGGTTCCGTAGATAGATAACCAATTGCTTGCAAAAAGACCAAGTACAGAGGAGAGCTTGGTGAGGTAAGTTGCAGCATGGCAGACTTGCTGTTGTAGAGGCTTTAGTGCAACTCATAGTAAGTGAATGAAAGGAACTCATAGAAATGGAGAGGATGATGACTAGTGACAGTCATAACAAAGGTTCTGAAAGAGATCACAGCAGAGGAAAAAATGAGAAGGATGACAAGACAAATGGCATGAGAATGAATGATGAAGAATATTATAGAGAAATGGCTGAGATATCAGTTTAGCTTGAAGTGTTAATGGAGATGTTGGAGAGAAATGAAGCGGACCAGAAATATGGTTACTTCATGAAAAAGAAAGTGAAGTGGTAGAGGTTGCAAGAGAAGAGGAATCAACAGGTGAATATACATTTAATAAAGGAGCTAAGGGAACTTGAACAGATTTTAAATGCCAAATTGGAGACAGAGAAACTTGAAAGAGTTAAGCTACAACAAAAGGAAGATGCCAAAGAAGATGTTGAAGTTTTGATATGTGAACCAGAACGTGGACCATTACTTTTTGAAATTGATGAAGAGACAGAGGAGTTGAATCATATGAATGATTCAAAGCAACCAGAAGACTTGATGATTAAAGCATCAAGTGGGACCAGAAGGTCTTCTATTTTTAAAATTAATGATTTGTGTATGATTGCAGGTTTGGAAGAAGATAGGCAGCCTTTTAGAGATGTCAAAAATAAAGAAGAAAACCTTCCAGGAGATGAAAGCTTTGAAGTAGAATATGACAAGGAGACTGGAAAAGAGTCAGTTCGCTACAGTGGACAAGCATTGAAAGACATCATTGAAACAGATGATGAGAAGGAGAGACTAGCTGATAGTCTCAAGAGTTCTTTGAGTTTGAGTCAGCATACTGATATGCTAACAGAAAAAGAGAGATCCGAGTAATGTACTGAAGTGTTGCCAAAGGAAGAAGAGGTGGAAAGCTAAATGAAAGAAGAAGAGGAAGAACATCTACTGAAGGATGTTACAAAAGGTTTAGCAGAGGAATAAGGACCGTGTGATGATGGATCAATCACAAAAGAAGAAATGGGAGATTGTGTAAAATTTCCAAAGTTTACTCCAAGTAAAATCATTGAATTATATAGAGAGTTAGACCTTCAAAGAAGAAAGATAGAAGAGCAGAGGATAAATGTTAAGAATAAATTGTTGAAGAAGGATGACAAAGAAGTTTTCATAAATAATAACCAACAAGAAGTTAATAGGTACAGAAAACAGAAGCAGGGAGTTGTTCTGAAAGAGAATATAGTAGTAGCTAAAAAGGTGCAAGATAACAATAAAGAAGAGGGTAAGGATGAAAAGGAGGTGATCAAAATAAGTGAAGAACAAGCAAGAATGAGAGTTCAACAATCAAGAGTTGAGGACAATCGACAAACAGAGGATATACTGGACAGAGAGATTGAACTGATAAGAAGGTTAATGATGAAAGTGTCTTAGAAGAAGACAACATCAATAAAGAAGAGGAGTGAAAACAAGAGGAAGACATCAGTATACCATGAGAGCATGGCAAGTGGACCATTACAGCACACGGTATGGAGACCTAGAGAACAACAGCATACAACGGCACCAATAGAACAATTGACAAGCAAAGACAGATTACAAAATAAAGTTTGGGATCCAGGAGGAATCAATTATCCAGACCTATGACCAGGTGGTCATAAATTTTTCTTACATGGGGAGTCTGACGCAGGAGTGTTCAGTTCAACATCATTATTGTATTCTAGTAGACATATGGGGTCTTGTGTTTCAAGGAAGTTGGTTTCCTAAGTACTGAATTAATGTAATTATTAAGAGTTTTTAGTGATTTTAATTAGAGAAGCTAGAATAGGATTTAATTGAAGATGGTGAGGAAAAATTGTAAATATTATCAAATGTAGGATAATATGAGAGATTTACGATAGCTGAGAGAACTGAGGGATTGAGAATTGATTGTATAATCCAGATTAGGAGTTAGTTCATAATTTTGTGGATTTGAGAGAATCCTTAGGGATGAGAAAGAGATTTTAGGATTCTGTTGAGAAACTTATGGATCTAAATCAGAAATTGGTTTTAGAATCCCTTTTTGTATAAATGTAAACCTAAAAGGCATAGACAGGGGTAGACATAGACAAAGAGAAAGAGTGTTAGACATTTAGCTACTGTTTGTAAGCCTACAGGCATATAATGAACATAGGCCATTAAATTAGAAGATTAGGCCAAGGAGAGACAAAGAGTCTCATTATGTAATTGTTTGTTGATATATATACATATGCATATATATTCAAATTCCAATTTGTAGAAGTGCGTTATCGAATATTGAATGATGGATGAATGAATTAGCATATTCTCTGTAACAGAGAGTTGTAGGCAGAGTTTGATGATTACACAGAGAGGGACATGACAAGGAGGATCATAATGGATCATTGAATCCATTAGAAATATCAAAGCCAAAGCTCAAGAGGAAGTGTGCTATGAAACAACCAAGGGATCAAAACCTTGAAGAAAACCGGAACAACAAAAGTGTTGAAGAAATAGCGTAAAATCATAAGAAAAGAGAAGAGCAGAGAAATGAGTAGGTGATGTACATCAACCATTGGATCTAACAGATCAACGGACCAGATCCAATAGCAGAGGAGATGGAGGAATATCACATTGACGGAAACCCTTCAAGTGTTGTCGGATGGCCAAATGGAATAAGAGATTGTGATCATGCGATTAATCATCAACCATCAGATCATGAGCCTAATCGACGATTGAGATATAATCGCATATCGCAAAGGTTAGGAGTTGAAGGACAGTGTGATAGCCAATAGCCGATAGTGATAAGCGCTAATTGGAGGTCGGGGCGATTGGAGGTCGGGCATTTCGGAGATCGGAGCAACAATACAGAAAGACTTGGTATTAACAGACCCAACGATAAATATGAATGCGAGTGTATAGATTTTGAGATCCAGGCAAAGGGTTTGTAGCAAGGTTTTCCTTTGTTTCCGCTGTCTTTCCTTTGTATTCCGTTAAAGTGTTGTGCCCCAAGTTTTAGTGCAAAAGTGTTATTTAAACATGTCCGATAGTCACATATTCGAGACGGAAGCGATGATAAGAACTATATGTGGTGTGAGCGCGGAGGACTCTGATAAAGGAAAGTCCTGGGAATTGTGCAAAGGCTTATAAAAGGTGGAAAAAGGGGGTTGGCTTATATATGTGGGCCTAAGCATTAACAAGGGTTAATGCAAAGGATGGATCAAGGGACAAACTGTGGTTAGTTTGTTTGATAAATCATTTCACCAAGTATTAATAAAAGGGGCCTTAACCCATTGTTCATTTATAATGAATATTTGACCGAAAGGTCACATAAATTCCAGGGCAGAAATGGTTTATGCATAGGTTTATGCATACTGTGGGTAAAGCAGGGGTAACCCTGCATCACTAATTATATTATTTTGTATTCATCTTATTGGCATTTTATATAATTTGTTAGATAATAAGTTTAAATTGTTAAGATATTAAGTTTAAATTTAACTTGGTAAGAGTTGCTATGAATATTATATTTAAATTGCTCGAAACTCTCATAAATTTAGTGATAAATCAAATTTTATTAAAATAGAAAATTTTAAGTTATATTAAATCTAGAATTAATTATAAAAAGAATTGACTTAAGCTTTTACGTT
>APFE030369727.1:18482-37428 GCA_000404065.3 Pinus taeda
CACTTATATATTTTAATTTTATTATTAACATTTTGAAATTTTTTATTTAATGATGACATGTTGCAATATATGTTTTGAAAATTAATTGCAAAGATTAATTAGATATTGTCAAGTGTAGTTCACAACTTTCTATTGATGCACTTGAGTATGACTAGAAAGGTAGTTTTGTTTAGAGGTTTTTACAATTTAATTCTGTGTAAAATTTATTTTGTTTTGTAGTGACTATTTTAAGGACATGTTTTATAATTTTTTATTATTTTATTTTATTTTTATTTTAGGGAGGGACTATATTGCTCAAAGCCCTTGTTTGAATAAGAATTTAGTTAGAATGAATATGTATGAACTATCTATGCAATAGAAAAGTATCTATGGTAATTTCAAAATTATAGCTCCAACGATATTAAACTTTGTTATTTATACTAATATCTTTGCATTTTTTTATTTAAAGTAAATCATTTTGCATGTATTTCATACATAACATTTTGATATAAGTTGACCAATACGTAATATATAATAAAATATCGTTTCATAAAAAAACCATCATGATGATAACCATCTAACAAACATAAACATCATTTAAAATACAAATTCAAGTTTGTTAACATCATATAATTATATACACCTATTGGACATGTAAACGCCATTAGCTAGACACAAATCTAATAATATAATAAGGCATCATCAACGTGATCACATTTAACAAAACACAACCATTGTCTAACATCATCACCACACACATCCTCAAATATATATCTCATGTCAAATAACTTCTATAACATACACATCTATCTACAAACACATTAAATGAGCATATCTAACATGGCCTAAAAATATAAACATCAACACCAACATATAAATTTGCAATATATATAATATATATATTATATTATATTAAGCACATCAAAATGAAAGAAAAGCACCATATATATAATATATATATATATTATATGGTGCATTTTTCTTTCATTTTGATGTGCTAATATTATATATATTTATATATTATATATATATAATATATTTATATAGATATATATATTATATTAGATATATATCAACAAGTCAATAAACTGCATCCAGTCAAATAAATGTTATAAAATATTTGGTACAACAATACTAGTGGAGGCCTAGTCTGTAGTAGAAGATGATGGATATTGATATGCCTTAAGAGTTAAAATATGAGGTGGCAGAGGAGGTGGTTGGTCTACTCTCTGAGGATAAAAAAGAAGTTTTGAGGCGAATGAGGAGGAGGTGGAGTACTACCAAAAATATCACCTCCTTGATCATCATCTGATGGGGTGTATTGGGTGAAGACTATGTATCTGCATGGCCATTCATCCTCGCTTCTAGTACCCTAGTAGCTCTGATGATATGATGCATAAAAATCATCATATTGCATGACAAATATCTTAATAGCTTTAGGAGCATACGATCTTCCTTGGTGTCTCAAGCCGTCACATGTCATACTACCTCCTTAACCAAAAGTGTAGAAAGTTGGTTACCAAATCCATCGTGAATCTAATATCAAGTCTACATGGTTGCATGACCATGGGTATCTACATCCAAGGAAATCTCTCACCTACTGCAACCTCATCCATCTCCACATCTGCATCTGGTGGGGGAGGAGGCATGTCCCCAATGAATGTGCCACTATCTACAATATATAGGACACAACAAAAATGAGGAAATTTCATTAAACAATTTAATAAAACAAGCTAAAGAACACGCTAGAATAAATTTTACTCTAATTAATTAAGATAATAAAATGAAATTGGATTGATTTAAATAAAACAATAATATTACCACTATCATCTGCTAACTCATATTATGTGTAGACGATGTTAGGACACTATCGCTAATCCATCCCCATGTAAGCAAACGTCACCAAGGTGAACATGTGGTTGACGTCAATAGAGAGTAGCCTCAGTGTGTCGGTTGAAATCCTAGTTGGATACTCCAGCTAGACCCTCTTGGGCATCATCTCAGCCCACATGTGCATTTGTACCTCATTCATTGGCCTAGGAGGGTGAGGTCAAAAATAGGCCTTTTCTGCAAAAACCTCTAAAAAATAAACAAAACAACTCTAAAGAAAAAGGGAAGTTTGAACTCCCATGTATCTTAGCATTGCATCTATCTAAAGCTATACAAAAATGTCATAAAAAAATCGTACACCAACTGGTACATAGTGACGTCTGCACCAAAGAATCAACACAAAAAAAAGAGGGAAACTAGTGCACTTGCTATCACTTGTAGAGTGTGAAATGGTAGTCACTAATAGTGAGAGGCACATAACCTCCTCTACACCAAAATAAGAGATCCATAGTTTTGCATCAGACACCTGAAAGGTTCACTGGAGAAACTACATGATCCCCAATGTATCTTTGAGAGAATGTAAGTTGATTCATTGTTGCAACACTGAGGGGGACATTAGGGAATTAGGGAAAATCCTCCCATCTCGTGGATAGTCCAATAATAAAATACACATCCTAATCAATGGCATGGTACCACATGAGAGGAGCAATAAGGAAAATCTGTCAGTGGTCATCCCACTGAAGAATCGGTTGTACCAACAACCTAAAGTGCACCTTTAGATATGTAGCCTCCTCATGGTACTTAAGGACGCTAACATTCCTCAAGAGGCCTTGATCGTTGCCACAATAGGGAGATGTTACAAATCTATCTCCCTCTCCCATGCCTCCCACTATCGTACCACATTGTATTGGTCACCCCTTTTCTCCTATTGTTGTCGCTTCTCTCTCCATTGATGTCTTCCCATGATGGAAATATAAAATTCATCAACCGAATACGTAAAACTATTTTTTTTATTAAATGAAAATATTTTTTATAAATATGGACATGTAACTTTCAATTAAAAAAAATAATCAACGTCGATCCCTCGACTTGATGCACTACTTTCGGTGCACATGCCTGCATGACATTAGTTATTTTTATTTTTCAATGTAGTACGTCAACATAACATTTCACACCGATGCGTTCATTTTACATCAATGCTTTGAACTAGAACGTTCAGGTTAATGATCACATCGAGCTATGATCTTTTAATATTATATGGCGTGTTTGGTAAAAATAAATGCATCGGGAAGTTACTTTTATTAGATGCACTACAAACAAAAATAATAATTTTTACAATAGTGTGTCCTCAAACGTAAATTCTTGGTGCATTTATCTTACGCACCGATTAGCATTTCTTTTGATCCATCATCTGATGCACCACAGTAAAAATTAAATTTTTTTAGGCAATGCGTCATAGAAATTCAAGGTCTAATGCATTTCCATTTACCAAATGATGCATAATATAAAAAAATTATGATTCATTAAATTTATGCATTGATTTTCGATGCACCATTTAAATTTATAGGGTGCACCATGGGCGTTGCATGTTGAACCTCTCGAATCCACTGGGCAAAATAATAATAATAATACAATGAATATTTTTACTTAATTTTCAATTCTCGTTTGCTAAAAAATTAAGTTAGAAAGAAACATAGATAGTACTCATAAATTTTCTCGTTGGGGAGGCATGGTTTCCATGTAATTGAAAAAATTAAATTTGATCATTGTTTGACAAAAATCAAAAGACACACAATGAGAAACAAATGGGAGGATGGAATGAAAGGGAAGCACCAATGCCATGGTTCTTCACAGAGGAAAAATTAACACTCGTGCTTTAGAGCTCTACAACACTGCAAATGGTAAAAGTGAATTTTATAGATGTCATTTTTTCTAATTTAACCCTGTTCTAGTGCACTCGACTACTAGATGCACCATTGCAGAATTTATGAAGTGCACCACCATTTTTTTAATTAAAAATATTACCATAGTGCACCATGTTATTTACGCATTGGTTCATTTCAAAATAGGAATGGCACCGATGCTTCATGGGAATATAGCACAAAAATGATGAAAATGAATTTTATGATGACATTTTTTAAATTTAACCCTTGTTCATTGCTATCGAGTAGTATACACTACGATGCTCCAGATTCACCTAGCACATTGTTATTTTTAAATTAAATACCCAACAATGGTGCATGATGTTATTTATGCACCAGGGCATTCAGAAAAGGTCATAGCACCAAGGCTTCATCGAAGTGTAGCACTAAAATGGCGAAAATAAATTTTACAACTCCGGTCTTTTAAAATATAACCCTAGTCTCGTCCTACCGAGTAGTATACACACTACCGATCTAGAGTTACTCAGCGCATTATTATTATTTATTTTTAAAAGAATAACCCTCGAATTATGCAGCATTATCTATTAAGCACCAGGAAGTACATTTCTATTAATGGAACTGATGCTTATTATATGAGGAGTGAAATGATGTTTTTCAAATTAAAAACCTTGCCATGGTGCACCATGTTTTTTACACACTAAGGATTTTGTAAAAAGGGAAAGAACCAATGCTTTCTATGAGCATAGGACCGAAATGGTGAAAATTGATTTTATGATTGACATTTTTTTTAAAATTTAACCCTTATATGGTGTTATCGAATAGTATATGTACCAATTCACCTTATATACGTAGTGCATCATTGTTTTTATTTGTATAAAAGATAACCCTGCCATGGTGCACCATTTTATATTAAACATCAAGGCCTTCATTTCAATTAATGGCACCGGTGCGTATAATATAAGAAGCACACCATCATTTTTAAATTAAAACTTCACAATGGTTCACAATATTGTTTATGCACAGGGGTGTTCATATATAGGTTTAGCACCGGGTTATTGTGAGAGTATAACACCAGAATGGGAAAAATGAATTTTACGACCAACATTTTTTTAAATTTGACCCTTTTCCAATGGTATCAAGTAGTATATACACTTGTGGGCCTTATGTACTTAGCCACCATTATTTTTTTATTTTTGTAACAATTAGATCTGCCATGACCCACCATATGGTATTAAGCACTAGTGCGTCTAGTTATAGTAACACACTAGTGTGTTAGTGTATTATAGACACACCGTTAAAAAACTTCTGCTAAAACATCTGCCTGCCCAACTATGCTAGTGACCTCCGCTACAAATGGATTTTTGAGCTATTTTTATAGGGGCCTCAAAAAAAACCTCTTCTACAGGGTTTATTCCTTGTAGTGTCTCTCTCCTTCTCTCTCTCCACCCCCACCATCTAGATTTATATATTTCTCTATATTTCATTCTTTGTCTCTCTACCTCAGCCCTCAAAACACACACATCCTCTCTCTCTCCATCTATATATATCTCTCTCTCCCTCCCTCTCTTTGTCTCTCTCTTCTTCCCTTTCTCCCCCTTGCATCTATATCCCTATATCGCTTTGTCTCTCCTTTGTTATATATATCTCACTCTCAAAACATACACACTATCTCTCCATATCTATATATATCTCACTCTCTTTCCCTCTCTCTCTCTCTTCCCCTTCTCTCTCTATATCCCCTCCTACTATCCTCTCTCCCTCGCTCTCTCTCCACCTCTCCCTTGTCACCCTCTCTCTCTCCACCTTTCTCTCTTTAGGTGTTTTCTCTTCCCTCCCTCTCTCATTATCTCTCTCAAGTCATCTCTCCTTTCCTTCATCTCTCTCCCTTTACTTCCCACCTCTCTTTATCTCTCCCCCCATCTTTCTCTCTCTCTCTCGCTCGCTTTCAAAATTTTTCACTATCTCCCTCCCTATATCCTTCTCTCTCTCCCATTATCTACCCCCTCCATTTATGTCTCTACCTCTCTCTCTTTCCTTTGTCTCCCCATATATCCTCTCCTTTTCTCTCTCTTCCCCCCTTCTCTCCGGTTTCATTTTCCCTCCCTCTATCTCTCCTTTGTCACTCCCTTTATCTCTCCACGTCTATCTCTCTATGTATTTATTTTTCCCTCTCTCTCTCTCTTGCGAACTCTGTCATTGTCTCCCTATCTCTCTTCCCCTTCTCTTACTATCTCTCTCATCTTCTTCTCTTTTTTTTCCCTCCTCTCCTCTCTCCCTCTCTCTATCTCTCCCTTGTCACTCCCTCTCTCTATACCTTTATATCTCCATATCATTGTTCTTCCCTTCCTATCTCTCTCCCTCCCTCTCTCCTTCTCACCCTCCCATCCTCTCTCTCTTCATTCCTCTCTCTCACACCTCTCTCTCTTCTCTCTCTCTCTCTTCTCTCTCTCTCTCCATCTTTGTCACTATCTCCCTCCCACTCACCTTCTCCCCCCTCCCTCCTCTTTTTTTTCTGTCTCTCCCCTCCATTTGTATGATCTAGACTTGATACTTCTGTGAGAAATGATATATTGAAGGTATAATATATTTTACATTTTAATTTTAATTATAAAATGAGTTATGGTTTTTGAGAATATGGTATTGATAATCCATGTTATTGGCTCATGGTATTGTAACAAAACCTATTTAGAAGTTAGTAGTATCTTTCGTAATGTGGGGGTGAATATCCATGATTAAGAATCTTGTTATATTGTAAGTTTATTATAAAGTCTTAAATTTTTATGGTAATTATTAATTAAATTTAATATGGTTTATGGATCATTATTAGTACCTACCAAGGAACAAATCTAACAATCATTTATCTGTTGATCACTATTAGTTTAGAATTGACTAATGAAAATTATAATGTTTAACTTTAAAAAACAAATATTTATTTTTCAATATTATTAAATAAAATACTTTTCAAACATCTGATTGGACCATAACTTGCATGTCTTATTGCATCCTTTGCACAAGATAATGTTAGTGGATAAGTGCCTTACATATTTTATGCCATAATTTATGGATATGGTTGCAATATTCATGCATTTTTTTAGATATTTGTGTACCAAAACCATCCAAAAATAAAATCCTTGAAAACATCTTGTACTCAAGTAAATAAAATATTTACTATTAATTAATTTCTATCCAAATTTAGGAAATCTTTGCATAAAAAATGCATGGGAATACTATGTAAATACACATACTTATGAGGAGGAGTTGGTTCCCACGATTATTTGTTTTGTCAACAACACTTATGTAGGAGTAAAAATATAAATGTGTAGACTTAGTAGAGTTTACTACCCACCTAAATTTATGCAATTTCTTCTCCCCAAGAAAGAAATTTACTTACCACTTCACAACTCAATTTATTGGTCCTTGCCAAAGCAATATTGTAAGATGATTTGTTTATTGACTACTATTAACTTAACATTCAACAATTTAAGTTATAATTATTCATGTAATTTTTCCTAGAGCATAGTTTCTACTTTGAGTTAGAGGGACTACATTTCCCTCTAAAAAAATTACATATAACAATTAACTTTTATTACATTACCTTTTATTATTATTTAGTAAGATTTAAATATTTATGCCATTTTATTACTTTTAATTTTTTATTATTATTTTAGAAAGATTTAAATATTTATGCTCATTTACAGATACTGCAACATGTCCAGATACCAGGCTCTATATCACTTTGAACCTTTTATTAATTTTTAATTGAGTTGACATATAAAAATTAATTGTTAAATATGATTTTAAATGTTAAATTTTACAAACACTCAATGATCATTTTCATAAAATTATGATTATAAGAAGTGCTTAAGAAATAATTGTGATGATTTATTAAACTTAAAATAATAAAATAATATATGAAAATAAATCTTTTGGTGAAAATCACATAGTATAACAAATTGTCGATGCATTTGAAACCAACCAGTGTGGTTCATAGTAAATAACATAAGGTATATACTAAGATTATTTTAATTTTTAAGGAAAATGTATTTCTTTCAAGATAATACATAATCTATTATCTTATAATGGGATATAGTTTAAATATTAATAATATAATGGATAGTAGTTACATTAAGTCAGGAGTTAAGCTTTAGAAAATATTAAAAAAATAAAGAGTTATAATGAAACTTAATATTTAAAGGAAACACAACTAGTGAATTTATATAAAAATATATCAAGTAATTGTGTGAAACATTTTAAGGTTGTTAGTTTTTAAGTTACTAAGAACTAATAGAGGGTTAAAGTTCAATAAGTGTTATGAATTATGAGATTTGGAGAAAATGGATTAGCGAGTACTCACATGTTGTGAATTAGTTGTTAGTGGAATGCAAGTTAAATATATTAATTGGTCACTAAATAAGTGTTGGACTACACTAAAGGTTGTATATTATAGATCAATAGTTAGAGTGGAATTATTAGATATGGGTTATACATTATGCCTAGTGAATATGAAATATATTTCAAGAGCTGAAGCAACAATATGGAAAATTTAAGTAGTTATTTGATCTACTAATGACAATCCACAACATTCAACAACTTGTATGGTATCAAATCATTTGGATGAGGAAAAAATCACTATCAATACCAACTAAGTACTTTGTTGGATAATTTATGTAACTATTTCCATTAACAAAAATAATATAAGTCTATATTACCTTCTACTGTAGAGTATCATATCAAGTCTTTAAGAAAACATGTGAACAACAAATGTACAATCACTTAAAGCATTGATATATATAAAACAAAAAAGCATGTCTAATACCTAAGGTAAGGACCATAAGCTTCATACCATAATAATTAATAATTAAATCAAGATTTACATAAGGAGAAGAGAAACCTAAAAATTATAAACATGGTTAGGAGCATGAGACAAAGTGGGGGCATAATGAGAAACCAAGGAAAAAGGAAGATGAAATAATGGGTGTGTGTGTGTGTGTGTGTGTGTGTGTGTGTGTGTGTGTATACACACCACCACAACACACACATATATATATGAGAAATTAACAATGATCTTTTAACAATTAAAACTACTTTAAATGAAAAAAAGAAGGTAATATTCAAATGAGTTTAGGATGTCTACTAAAATGACCATAAAACAATAATAAGAAAGTGGTTAGTATTAGTGTTTAATATTGTAAATAACCATTATTATTGTAAATAATATATTGTAAAGAAGGTGGTATATTGCAAAAATAATAATATTCATGTAAATAATATATGAAATATTTCCATGAATTCTAATTGTTTTGTTTGGTTAAATTAAATCCTTATTTTTTGTGGGTTATGATAAACCATTACAACAAGAAGGTGGTTCATAATTTCCATGAATTCAAGTGGTTTTAGAAAATTTTAATTCATAACCGTTAATCACACCAAGTGATTTTTCACAAGTTTTTGCTTGTTTTGAATCATATTTCTTAATCCATGCTAATATGAAGCACGTAATATGAGAAGTGAGAAAACTTAAATTACCTATATTTGCATGAATTTGTTGAATTGCACAACCTTGTTGTTCTCTCAATATATGACATATTTCTCTAATCCTTTCTTTAGCTATTTATCACAATTCTTGTTTGCTTTGCACTCTCTCTCCTTTTTAAGATCACAATTTCCAATTTCCCATATTTGCTGTGAATTCTTATGTAATTTCCATGCTTTGTTATTTTTCTATGAGTTAATGTTTGCTGTTATTTTTCTATGCATGCAGATTTCAAATTTGTAATGTTTCTTTTTTTGGGGGTGACAACAAGATCTTGATCGAGTTCTTGGGCCCGTAGCTTCCTCATAAATGCCATCAATATAGTTGGTGGTTGGTAGGTTGGAAGTTATGTTTGTAGGGGCTCGATCGAGCAGCTGGTTAACCACGTAAATGGATCGATCGAGGGTTTCTTAAACCCTTGAGTAAGCTATTTGAATTGTATGTTTCTAACACTCGATTGAGCACTTAAGAATTCAATCGAGCTCCTGAGGTCCTCAAAAAAATATATTTGACACCTTTCCTACAGATTTCTCTACAACACCATTTTATACCTTGTCAGACTTAAGGTTGAATTTATCCTTAAGTAGCAGAGTTAATCATGTTTGATTCATGAAGGTATACTCTATCCAATGGAATATGATTTTAACATTTTCAAATTCATGTGATATTTTCATTTAATTTCTTTTAAACATAATTCTTGAAATCTTTTTGGATGGTTTCACATGGGTTGAATAAAAAATAAGTAACATAAAATATACAAAACAAAAAAAATTCAAAAAATATGAGCCTCTTCATTTATGAGTCTTATTTAAAAGGGTACTCTTGGTTTATGTTTTTGTTTAAATAGTAGAAAAAATATTACATGAACACTTGCTTGAAGAAAGCAATTGAAATATCAATTCGCCAACTTCGAAAAATAATAAAAAATATAATTAAGATAACAACATAATTCTCCACAAATTGTTTTTAACTCCACATCAAAATTGACAATGCTTATATGAATTTTGTGGGTTTCAATTTGATAAAAGAGTAAGTAAAATTTTGAAATTTCATCGTCACGTTTGACCCAAAAGTGTAGACCATATTCATGCATTCACGCATATTATGTTGTGTGAGTGTTACTTGTTTGACCCGATATTAAAGGTCTATTACGAAGATGGGGTTACAACAAAATCTTTTGTCAAGGTCTACAAATATTACAAAAAATGCCACCATTACATTTAGCTTCTTGAGAGCTCTCCGATGATATAAATTTTACTCAGTATATGTCTCATATATAAATTTATACCATTTAGAAGTTTTGACCTTCAAAAAATGCCATATCATTAGTAGAATACCACATGGCACACACACACTCCTTGACTTTCCCACATGACACTGCCACCCCATCACCACATGTGATATGCAAGCACCCATGCCATGGAAAATTGGGTGACTCGACATGTTAAATGTATTCGTTATGTGAAAAGGCCAAAAGAATAGGTTGTTGGATGAAACATGATCCACATGTACATGTCATGTTAGACAAGGGTCTATCAGGTTTTCCCTCAATTAATTCTTTTGAAAAATTAGTGGCCCAAAGGCCTGCGAGCCTCATGTGTCCTCCTCGACACACATCATACCTCCTAAGGTTCTGTTGGTATTTCTCTCTTATCACCTCTTTTGAGAGATTAATGGCCTCAAGGATTAAAAGCTCGATGGATCCACTGAGGTGGATATCATCTGTGCTCATATTTTAGCCACAAACTCCCTCATACAACTCTCCCACAAGTCTGATGACCCAAATGGTTGATGGGGTCCACCTATTAACATCATGTTTGGTTGGCCCGTTTTTTCATGGGCTCAATGAAACTCTTTAAATGGTTTGATGGCATGATGGGTTAGAGAAAGAGCCTTATGGTATGGTTCCTCTGGTCCAAGTTTTTCCATAAGACTATCACTCTTATCACCTTACACACATATGTTTTATGGGTGATGGTCGATATCAGCTAATCTGCACCAGACCTTTCCACACAAAGGTTCATGCAACTACCTAGGGTTATGATAGCACAATGGGGCCCACATGACACAATTCTAATGGAGCAAGGTTTTGACATCAATCTCTTAGTGTTGGGCCATCCTTTTGCACATATATGTATGTATATATATACAAACCATTTTTCTCCACTTATCCTAGTGACAACCAAAACACCATTGCTTGAGGTTTTGCAAAACAATGTGGTGACTACCCTGAAGCCCCAATTTATTTCTATATTGAGGCACAGAGCCTCAAGGTCACAAAATCTCAAATTTTAGATAATTTATGTAATAAAGGGGTGACTACCCCGAATTTCATTTGTGTGTGTGCTTACAACACAAGGTCCCAAGAAGAAAGTTATTATTTAGTAATGACTCTTATATTAGCCTTTAACCTAGCTCTCTTTCCCAAAAAAATGGCTTCCACACTAACAACATTCCATTTTCATTTCCTCTAGGGTAGCAGGATTTTACTCCCTCAGTTGGTAAGACATATATGGATCAAAACCATCTCGAAATTTGATCAAAGTTACTCCTAGTGTGGATTGTATTGTAGTTGAAATAGAATTGTAAATGTTATTGAATCTAGTGTAGTATTCTTGGATTGTTTCATGAGGGGCTCTCTTTATACTCTCATACTCAACCAAGATTTGGAGAGGATTTTTCTTTACTTCCCATCATGTGAGGAAAATTTGGTGAAATTATGTGAGATATTGGATACTAGATGCTAGAAATTCCCTAAACCATTTCTTAACTTCTCCTATCAAACTTTGTGTAAATAATCTCATTTTCACATCATGTTCATCAACTTCTTGCAAATCCGAATAATCATTCATTCTATCTCTGTGTTGTTGTTCCGTGATTGGCCCCATTCCATCAAATTGAGGTCTTTGGCTTTGATAATCTTGTGGCTTGACATTAAGTTTCCCAAGCAGGACAAGGGGGAATAACAAGATGCCATGACTAGTGAATGGGAATGGGAAGAAGATGAAACTACATTAGATGTGGATATTGAGGGTATTAAAGGAGGTGGGATTATACCTTGTTGAGTTGGTGTAGTAGTAGTAGGGATGGTAGATGAAATAGGGGTAGTTCTATTGAGAGAGACTACTGGAGGGGATGGTGATGAGGTAGAAGAAGAAGAATAGTGAGTTGATTGATCAGTAAAAGTTTTCTACATGGCCTAATTTAATTCATTCACAAAAACTTCAAGCTTGTTAAAATATATTATAACATCTTCATCAAAATCTAGATTGGCAGGTTGATGTTTTGGGTTATGAGATTTTAAAATATTTTCATAAAAGACTGTCTCAGGAACAAAGCTTTTTGATTTGGTATGAAAAATGCTATGCTCAAAAAGTAAGTCAACTTCAATATCCTCTACAGTAATGAAACTTTCAGGGAGAGAATTAAATCTAGGTAGTGGATTATTGCTTTCTTGACTCTCAGTAAAATTCTTTTTCCTGACAAGTTTCTCAGGGTTGTCTACTATTTTAGGTGGTTTAGGATTTGGATGGGCTCTAGTGTAGATATTTTTAGGAGCCAAATCTTCAACATATTATTTACAGATAGAAATATGTACACAATTTGGGTGGAAAAACTAGCCTTAAAAACATTTGCTTCATGACCACACACTAGAAATAGCTTTGAGCTTTGAAAGAAAAATTTACCAGGGAAAAAAATAAATTATAATCGAATTTTTTTGAGTCCCCATCGAAGTCACCAGAATGTTATCACTCCATAATTTTCCAAGGCTGTGGAGAGAAACCCAAAGGTAACCACAAAACGACATTGGAAGCTAGGATCTAGCCCTTCTAGCTTCAAAGAGGGATCTCTCTATATGATGTAGATTTCTTGTTTTAAGATATTAGGCTAATTATTGAGTTCTGAGTTTTCTTTTTTCAAATATTTGGTTGAAAAATACAAGGAAATTCCATTGGGCATGGAGTCAATGAGTCTTGGGGTGATAAAATACAAAAATAACATAACAAATGTAACAAGGTAAGGTAGGCAAGCTTTTGGATCCTAAAAAAATTTAGATTCAATTAAATATAAAGCACACTAGGATGAATTCTATACTTAATATCAGAGCGAAAACATAAACATTGTTTATAAGTCAGAGCAGAGTGTATTTAAACAAATTGAACCCTTAATCTTCTTTAAACAATAGAGCAAAAAAACGTATGGAAAAATGGGAAAATAACAATTTCACATGAGAGGAGACATCACCAATTACCTAACAAAGGAATCCTAGAAAATACTTTTTGTATTAATGAAATTGATCACTTTAGTACATGCACAACTTACATCAAAGGGTATGCTTTCTTCATACTAATTCCAACCTTTCGTAAGTCTTATTTCTAAATATTTATAGAAAATATTACATCTCATATCAATTTTAAAATAAAATATATTTAAAAATAATATCCATTAAAGATGCATATATTTTAGATATAAAAGAAGGAAAATAGGGAAAATATGTTAAAGTTTGTTGTGTTCTTGAGGCTATGTAAGAATCTAGTGATGACTGTATATATTTTGCTGCAAATGTTGCTCCTGTGATGCTGAAAATTATGTATTGCGGTTATACTTCACTTGATCAACTCCAGCAACTAGTCCCACCTTTCTTCAATTGGGATATAAAAGAACCATATTTCTGAACCTTTCATCCACCTCGGTACAAGTGTCAAAAGTTGGCTTATTGACAAAAATGTCGCGTATTTCATGTTGAATATTCAAATCAAACTGTATTCCATGTATGAATGCTTCTCCACTAATAATTACTTTGGCCTTTATAAATTTGGAAGCATCAACACCTATATTACACAACTGTTCTTGGTAAGTTTCTAATGGGATCAATTTTCCATTAGAATGTCTCAGAGTAGGTAAAACCCTTTCTTGTAGGAGTGTAAATTTTTTGTTGAACCTCCTGACCTACACCTCAAGGTGTTTTCATTTATTCCCCAGTTGTATCATCAAATTCTGTTTTGTTAAGACCCTCTTAAACTCCATGACTATAGTTGCCATGTCTAGAATGTTCAGGTCTTCTAGTTCTTTCCTTGTCTTGGAATTCAACAGCTTGATGATCTTTTCTGCCTCTTCCGATCTATGCTCCAAATCTGCCTTTGTGTTCTGTATTGTAGTTTTTACTCTTTGCACAAGTTCTTCCTACTCAAATTAATTTGACATGAATGCGACATCTTTGTTATGTTGGCATTTATATTCTGCCAAATGTTGTTCTTAACCTATACCAACATATGAATGATAAAGGAATAGTCCTCATATTTCTGCAACTGTTGGATGAGCTTGTAATTTTTCTGCATTTCTAATAAATAAGCATTGTCAGTTTTAATTGTATTCTCCTCCATCTGAGTTAATGTTGATGACAGTTTCTCTTTCTCGTCCTGAACTGATGACAATTCATCTAGAGCTCTAATAAGCTCTTCTATAGACCCTGAAGCTATGATCTTTGCTAAGGTTTATGCTATTGTACCTATGCTTGATGTGGATTCTCCTGCTGCTTCCCACTGTTCTTTTTCTTTCAATAGTGCTTTCATGCCCTACTCCATGTTTTGTATTTGTGCATTCTTCTCAACAACTATAGTAAATAATTTTTCTTTCTCCATTTCAATATTGGCAACTTCTTTAGCTTCAGGATGTTCTATGGAAGGTAGCTTCAATTGCTTCCTTAATGCTTGAATTTCTTTCCCCTACCTCTTTATGATCTCTTCTACGTCTTTAACATTAGGGTCGTGTCCTAGCTTTATGATAAAATATTCTAGAGATCTTATCCTGTTGTACTTGGAAAATGATGACATCTTCTCAATCTTTATCAGAGAATTCATGTTTTTTAAAGATGAATGTAATTTGGAAGCAGTCATGGTTGTACTATTAAGTGTTGAGAAAATTAGCTCCCTTGTCTGCTTGAGTAAATAGATTTTATCAATTTCCTATATCTTGCTAGTATCAATTGAGAAAATGGAGACTTTGTAGTATTCAACACTCCCGGGGACTAGTACTAAAGGTTCCATGAAGGCCATTTGGATATCTACATTCTCTGAATCAAATGTAGAAATCAATCTATGCTGATTTTCAGTTTTCTACTTCCAAAATTCAGAGTAGGTGGAAGCCTTCAATGCTTCATTATTCAATTTTATCTCCCTGTATCTTGCAAAGATACTTTGCTGAGTTGAAATTTGGGAACTAGATGATACCAGAGATTAGAATGTTGTTTCTGCAGTAGGTGACTATATTGTTTCTTCTATTTGAGTAGAAGAAGTGACAGGAGTTCCTGACAAAATCACTGTGGCTAGTTGTTGTGTGTCCCTTTCCTCTAGAGTTTCAACAAACGTCTAACACATTTTCCTCCTCACATGCAACTTGTGACCTTTCACCTTCCTTTTCTCCTATTTTCCATTATTTTCATTAATAAATGCTAATAGATGCCTCTTTACCTTTCTAAAGTCTTTGCCAATTCCATTTCCAATTTCCCTTTAGCCATAATAAACCAAAGGAACACCTCTCTAGGATGTTTTTCCCAACATTCAACTTGGAATAAATGTCCCATGACCTTGGTCTTGTTTTACCTTTATTGACTTTATTACATGGATTTTTAACTGAGGGCTATTATGAAATTGGACAACACAGTCCAAACATTCATTAACATTTCGAAAGATAAAATATATCATTATGATCATAAAAATTGCATTGAACATCACAATTCAGATTTCAAACATCTATATGTAATACAATTATCTAAGTTTTTCAACCATATGTGAGCTATATTGCAACTTTCTTACAACTAACCACCTTCACACTTCATCCAATATTTGAGGGAATGCTTGCTCAGGGGAATTCACACCAAAGTTTTGGTTTAAACACTCAAGAGATGCAATCCATGGTCTAGGTGGTTTATCAAGTTACCTCTAGCAATAAGCACCACAGTGACCCAAGTGATTCCTCTTACCTCATTCATAGGAATTCAACCAAAGTTTAGCTGGGGTATTCCTTAGTCTAGGAGTTGGAATCCACTATCCAGGTGGTTTATCAAATATCTTTTTATAGCAACATTCATAGGGGGTCTGCAGTCCACTGTCTAAATTGTTTATTAATTTCCCTCTTATAGTAATCAACATAGTGATCTAGAAAGCTCTTTCTAGGTGGTTTATCATCTATATAGTAAGCACCACAATGATTTAGCCATCCACTAATCCACTCTCCACACAACCATAGGGAAGATCGTGTCATAATTTTTTTCGACCGACCACCCTCAAGCCAAATTCTAGGAGCTTTAAGAGAAAACTAAACTCAGGGATTTGTGACAAAGTTTTCATACCATAATTAACATAAACGTGGAGGCCACTATCCTTCACACAAAGGAAAGACTCAAAGTTCAACCTTCCCATCTGTGACCATACTCATAAAGATTCACAAAATGACCATGCATGTCTTGCATAGTACAAGGTAGTCTTTCTTTGACCTTTGTAGACCCTCAAACCTCCCCTCTTCAGTGCTCTATGTGCTACAAGCAAAGAGGGTCATTCCTAGTCCTCAAAGCCATCTACTCCATGGAAAAATTGTTGCAACGCATTCACTTCCTATCACATAAGTTGTCACTCATAACACTTAACCAACCACATTGTATGAACCTCTTTAGGTTCTACCATCAACTTTCTTTCCAATTCAGAATTTTCAGTGAGAGGGAAAGAAATTGTATGATGGAGAATATGGAATAGGCTAAAAAGGTGAAGGAAGAAGAACCTCTTAATTGATCCTCCCTCTTGTCTTTATAATCACACCATGACCCTTCATCTTTCCAACCTCTTGCAAGAATCTTCTTGGGAAGATTAACCATCTCATCAAAAGGGGAATTAAATCAAAGAAAATTATCCTTTCAAGAAATCAAAATGTCTTGGCTATCTCCTTTTCTTCGGTTGTATTTTTTTTATTAATAAAAATGAACATTACATCACATCATAAAGTTTTAACTCATAACATCAATGTTGATACTCGGGTATTATAATTTGTCAATTACATCACAAAATTGGGAAAATAAAAGGCCCGTCACACATAAAATATAGTTCAATTAAGTAATAACATATACCTACATGTTTTATCTTACTTTGGAATGTTTAAACATATTTATTCAATATTATTGATTCGTACTCCCAAACTAGCTAATAATTTAGTGCAATTATATATAGTCACTATTTACGTAATTTCAAATATTTTATAAATTGTGCTGAACCATTCCCAAAAAAATTTCAAGTGCTTTGGTTGAATGCATTATCTATGAATTTCAAGTGCCTTGGTTAAATGCATTATCTATGATGCATTTTCTCAACTTTCAACAAAGCTTTCTTTCAATTTAAACATTCTATCCTTATAGATTAATTTTTTATATAGCATACTCATGACCCTTGAGTGTGGACATGCCGCCTAAGCCTCAACCTTTAAATTGCAAACTTCAGACTTCAAATTTCAAGATTTCGTGTTATGTGGGCAAAAGGTAGAATTTGCAGCATAATGCTAGTGGAGATAGGCTTTTTCTAAAAGTGGAAAAACACACTATAGATGGTTATGCCCTTCTTCTTTAAAATTATTGGCATTTTTTTTAACAATTTATTTAAAATTACTTATATATAAAATATAAAAAATTTATCTACTTAATTCTGTCATCAAATTAACATTTTGAAAATTAAATAAACATGTTAAAGCTATCAATACAGAAAATATATATGAAATATTAAAATTATATACGTTTAATCCACCATCAAATTAATGTTTTAAAAATTAAATAAAGTGAATGTAAATTTTAAAATATCAATTTTAACCGTATTTAACAATTATATAAAGAAAATATAAATGAGTACTTATCAAATGTTGGAGTAAATGGAAGAAACAATTCAAGTAAAGACAAATTGCCGTATGGAGAGGAGATGTCTCTATAATTCTGTTACAGGAGTTAAAAGAAAAAAGCTCTCGCAGATTGCCATGGAGATTGCTGTATAAATGGCCATGCAACAAACTAGTTGAAAATCATTAACCATATTTGGATTTTTGGCTGGAACCATTCACTCAACTCGACTAAGTGTTTGACAATTTACTGTAGGGAGTCGCCCATTATTGAGTCCACTACGTGTTTGACAATTATGTAGTGTTAAATAAAAGTAGAGAATTCCATTGGAAAGGTTTTAGACTTTGAGACATCTTTTTGTTATTCAATTTCAGAATAATTCCAAATTTTTTATAATTGAAATAAGGAATAATTGTAGGATTCTATAATACATAAAATAAAGATAATTGGTCGGAAGGTTCTGTGAGGCATTTGAATACATAATAATGCCATTGACGAATAACAAATTGCCGAACCTCATTAGTTGTACCTGGAATTTCTATGGGTAGAAATTCAGTCAATCCTCCACTTCTTTGACAATGCACCACTAGTCATACTTCCATTGGAACTTTCGTTGGTCAGTCGTAGGAAGTGGGTATGATAAGATCAGAGTTAGCATTTCAAAATAGATTTACTCGTCAATTTTTTTTTATAATCTTTAAATTTTATTGGATAAACAGATCACCACATGACGTGACTGGTAGTTTTGGCCGTCAAATTCATATAATGGTTTTTTTAATATCAAGTTCATGTAATAGTAATTCTATTTGACGTGCTAGCGAATTGATTGAAATAAAATATATTGTTGCT
>APFE030369738.1:0-21225 GCA_000404065.3 Pinus taeda
AATAAAATATTTCATAAATATCTTTTAGTAAAAAGTTTTATAACCAAAGATAAAGGGTAATTTTAATTTTAATAACCAAAGATAGAGGGTAATGTTTTTTAATTATATATTTTATTAATAAATTATAATAAATCTCTTTAGAACTCTAAATAATGCATTGCACAGCAAGAAAATTAAATTATTTATGTTTGCGTCGGAAATGAGAAAAATAAAATTGAAAGCATGACTGCCACGTGAAGTACATGAAAAAAAACAAATCAAACGAACTGGTTATAACCGAACCAGCAACTTTTATTTATAAAATGAGTTTATATTACTGGACTTGGATCTCCAAAACTAGAGAGCAAACGCAACGACTTCTCATGGTAATAATACACTTATGTATTACTTTAACTGGACTTCGATCCCCAAAATACGCTTCTAGGGTTCAAACACAGATTTAATTTAAAGAAGTAATTCTATGTCCAATAGACAGACAGAGAAATCATCCCCTCTCCTCTGGTAGAGTAAACCATTCGCTACGCCTCAACGTACGTACGTGTTTTCCATTCACGAAGCATGGCTGGACAATCAGCTACATCTCCCTGCAAACCCCTCATTATTCATTTGTTGTTATTGCTGTCCCTATTACCATTGATGCAATGCAGGCCGCTTGGGCGCAAGGTTCCAGTGCCTGAGCAGAAACCCGCTGTTGGGCGCAAGGTTCCAGTGCCTGAGCAGAAACCCGCTGTTGGGTTGAGAATAGATCTGGTGCATAGAGACTCATGGCTTTCCCCATTCTTTCCAGGGAATATTACGTCCACTGAAAGGGTTAAGCAAGCAGTGCAACGCAGTCAAGCAAGGGTTCAAACACTACATAAATCTGTAGTTCTAAAGGCTGCTGCTCAATTAGCTCATAAAAGTGCAAGAATCCAAGCTCCGATAAGTGCAGGAAGTGGAGAATTTTTGATGGAGGTAGGAATTGGTGAGCCGCCTTTATCGTATTCTGGAATTCTAGACACAGGCAGTGACTTGATATGGACACAGTGTTTGCCCTGTGATTATTGCTATAATCAATCCTCTCCAATCTATGATCCTATCCAGTCCTCCACTTTCATGACCGTCCCATGCGATAGTTCTGAGTGCCAGGCAAAACCTAATATGGGTTGCAACGCTGATCATCTGTGTAATTACAGGTATGCGTATGGTGATGACTCCTTCAGCACAGGGACCCTCTCAATTGAAAGGTTTACCTTTTCATCAGAGTCAGTCGACGAGATTCAGTTTGGTTGCGGCGTAAACAATGAAGGCCACTTCGGCCAAACAGGTGGAATGGTAGGCTTCGGACGAGGTGACTTATCTTTAATTTCACAGCTTGGTTCAGTAGGAGGTGATAAGTTTGCTTACTGCCTCACGTCTTTTAATGATTATCCTTCCCGAGGCAGCCCTTTGTTTATAGGTCACACTGCTACTTTCAAGGGCGCGGCTGCTGTCAGTTCAACTCCTTTTATTCAAAACAGCGCAGCATCAAGTTCCTATTATCTTTCGTTGTTAGGAATTAGCCTTGGAGGTGCACTAGTGGATATCCCCGATGATTTTTTTGATATTGATCAAAACGATGGTAGTGGCGGATTTGTGATAGACTCTGGAACCACTTTCACATTTCTGTATGACGGTGCATATCAAGTTTTGAGGAAATCCTTAATCTCTTCTTCCACTCACTTGGAGCAAGTGGATGGGTCTGAAATCGGACTAGACCTCTGTTTTAACGTTCCAGCTAATAACGATTTTAACTTTCCCACTTTAACATTCCACTTCGAGGGAGCAGATTATAATGTGGAGCCAGAAAACTACATGTACGTTGATGCCAGTGGTGTTATCTGCCTGGCAATGCTACCTAGTCCAAACATGTCCATATTAGGCAATTTTCAACAGCACAACTACCAAATTCTCTATGACGTCGCCACCAACATGTTCTCTTTTGCACCCGCAGTTTGCGATGCCTTGTAAGCGAGCCCATGCGTTTTCTCCCTCGTAGGCTATCAGATTAGATGATTAAAGTGGGTTGTTGCCGGTCTTTGAAAAAAAAATTTGTCATAGAATTTTATGTTTCTTCCTAGGATTTCGTTCTGCTCAATTATCAGCATATGTAAACACTTTTTGTTCAGACTATATGCAAATATGTAATTAGCAAGGTTGTTTATGTGATTTCAAATTCATTGAGCCATGAATTCTTTACTTTGTATGGAATATTGATCAAATTCATTAAATCATGGATTGTGTATGGAATATAGATAATTTGTAATGTAACTGATGCCTGTTTTTTTGAAGCTCAAGAATGGACTGAATCCTGTCATGTCATTCAAACATATAGTTAAGCCCTCAACTGTGAGGTAATATAAGCTGAACTGTTGTAATCTATCCAATAAATAAAATCTCATTTACTCAACTTTGATTTTTGGCCAAAGTGGCATGAATGGCCCAGGACAAAATAATATCATTTACTGAAGTTGCCTAAAAAATATATGAGGAAATTCCAACACATTGATTGAGTGGAAGTTATGCACATTGATTGAGTGGAAAATATCTTCCCAAATGTGTTGATTGTGTTCCTTTACAAAAGAGGATTTTGCAGCATAAATAAAATAGGACATGAGGTTACCACTATGATATGGAATCAATGATGAGTTTCTACATCAGACCTAAACCTTGAAGCTATATGGAATGATAATTAGGGATGGCCCTATTGCACAAGTTAATAATGCACCTATGAGGGTCAATGAAGGAAAAGATAAATTGTTATGCATTTATAATTCCACATGTAGACATTACACTAGTAAACTAGGATATAAATCTTTGAAAAAGAATGATTAGGTAATTATAATGTGGTTGTACAAAAAATTTAGAAGATAGAACCACCTCTCAAAATAAAATTATTATTCTCACTCATACATAAAAAAAAGACGGAGTTAACATGATCTAGAATGAACATTCTCATAAAAATAATGGAGATGATGTTGGAATAATCGGGGTTAGTGAATGTATAACATCTAATAAGCAAATCAAAAACAATTTTGGAAAAAAATGAGAGGATTAAATAAAAAAATGGAATAAAAAAACTGAGGGGATGAAAATTAAAGACCTTGATGAAGCTGGCATGGTCATAACTCCGATGTCCACTATGCTACATGGACATAGCTCCAATGTCCACTATGCATCAAGATATGATCACGTAGAATGATTTTTTTTTAAATTTTACGAGCGTTTGAAGGAAATTTCTTAGTGTGGTGTCATATTGCCAACAACGAAATTCACGAGGGAAATTCAAGTAAGCCGACGATACCATCTTAACGCATTATCATGAGCGCCTCAATCATGCTTCTATTTTGCATTTATGGTATTATTTGTGTTTTTTATTACAAATTATATTATATTTATTTTGAATTTATTAAAATATTTATAACATAAAAGAAAACTTACATGCAAATAAAATAAGAGTGGAGTTTTTTTGTGATATTATAGTATTTTATCACAATAACCTAGAATTTAGTCTAATAAGAGTTGAGTTTTATATGATATTATAGTATTTTATCTGAGAAGATGTTACATAACCAGATTGTAAAAACAAAGAAAAGATAGATCAAAGAGTCGAAAATAAGCCTCTTCGAAGGGCCAACCTCCATTTACATCGCACAAATGAACAATTTTTGGATGATACAAATGACAAAGCCTCCTTGGTATACATACGACTCTAAAGGGTCATAATATAATTAGGGATTAGATAAAAATAATAATATAATGGCACAAAAATAAGAATAGTGGGCTTCTATAGGGCACAACAATAACAATATGGGGGCTACACTAGTATTATAGTGACCTAACATGCCCCCATCTTCCATAAAAGTGTTGTCCTCAATGATTGAGTAGTTCTAGATGTTTCTAAATAAAATTCTCATCCTCCCATGTGGACCAATCAATGGGTATGTTCTTTCACTTAATGAGATACTCTGAAAAATGATCAATTCCATAGTTGTCGGGTTCGTCCGCTTCATGCTTCAATATGATTTTTCCTTCTTCATCAAGTTCTAGAAATGTTGTTTGAACTCCAATTTGTATTCCATAGTAACAATATTTTACAACACCCTGTAAGGACCATATTACTTGGGTGATAATTTGTTATAATTCTTAGCTTGCTTAAGGGACATTTATTTGTATGGTTGTCTCCATAAAAACACTCAATCACCTATATTAAAACTTCTTTCACTTTGATGATAATCTACCTATTGTTTCATTTGATTCCGTGGGGAAGATAGGTTATCCTTTAAGAGCTAAAGAACTTGTGTTTGATGTTCAATGTGATCTCCCACTACTTGAACCATATAATTTTCTCTTAGAGACGATGTGATGGATAGTGTGTGGTATCCATAAAGTGCCATAAATGGGGTCATTTTTATTGTGGTATGGAAGGAAGTGTTATACCACCATTCTTCCAATAGTAACCACTTAACCCATTATGTTTGTTTATCAGATACAAAGCAACGAAGATATCCTTCCAAACATTTTTCACTATATCGGTTTTCCCATCAAATTGAGGATGATAAGATGAGATATGAGCTAATTGAGTACCAAGACAAAAAAATATTTTTGTCCAAAAATTTCCAGTGAAAATGAGATATTTGTCACTTATAATAGTATTTTGATTTCTGTGTATATTTCTAACAATTTCTATAAGTTTTGTAATAACTATATTGGCTTTGAGAGGATGAGATAGTGTACAAAATTTTGCATACTTGGTAAGTCTATAAAATACCACCATGATGAAACTCTTTCCTTTATACTTGTGTAAACGTGTGATAAAATCCATTAAGACCACCTTCCAATCTTGACTTGGAATGACTAAAGGTTTTAACAGACCTGGGGTCTTAATTGTATCAACTTTATTTTTTTGGCGAACCAAACATTTCATGAAAAAATTCTGAATATCATATTTAAAGCAATCACAAAAAAATTACTTCTTGACCCTGTGGTAAGTTTTTAACAATCGTGAGTGCACCCCTAAAGGAGAGGTATGTAATTCCAAAAGAATAACTTGTTTTTGTTGGGATTTCTTACATATATATAAGTGATCTTTGCACCATAATGAACCATTTTCCGAAGAATGTATTAGATGTATTAAGATCTTGTTACGACTTTTGAATGACTTTCCACTCCTCTTTGTAATTCTTCCATTCATCCCTTGCTTCAATTATGTAATTAGGTTGGATGATAAAAATGGCACAGATAAATGCTTCCACATCATCATTCCTTCTTAAGATCACATCTACAACAACATTTTTCTTTCCTATTTTAGTGAATGATTTCAAATTCCCAACCCAATATCTTTGTGGCCCATTTTTACTACCCTTATGAAGATAATCTTTTGTCCAAAAAGTATTTAATACTATCATGATATGTTTTTACCATGAAGTATCTTTCCACTATGTAAGGGCACCATTTCTTCAAGGCATGTAGTATTGCCAACATTTCTTTATCGTAAATAGCTTTGTGTAAATAATTTACCTTTATTAGATGAATTTCAAAATACATAGGTCTTCATTATTGCATTAAAACAATACCAATTCCATTTCCTAAGGTATCACATTCCACAATAAATGAATTTGTGGAGTTCAGTGTAGCTAAGACCAAAAATTTGAATGTTTCTCTTTAAGATGTTCAAACACCATAGTTGCTTTTGGAGTCCATAAAAATGCATATTTCTTCACTAATGTTGTTAAAAGTGCTATTATTTTCCCATAATCCTTAGCAAAATTGTGATAATACCCTGTAAACCTAAGAAATCCTTGAAGTTTCTTTAGGTTTCTTTATGGTCTACCTCAACACCATATTGAGATACAATGTGACTCAAATATTCCACCTCCTATAACCCAAAGAAACATTTGAAGGGTTTTTCATACAATTGTTTCTCCTCAAATAATTTAAGCACACTGTCAGCTTGTTAAACATGATTTTTTCAAGACTTGATGTGGATTAATATATAATCAAAAAATACCAACACAAATTTTCTAAGAAAATGTTTGAAAGTGGAATTAATCAAACCTTTAAATGTGGAAGGTGCATTGGAAAGGCCAAAAGGCATGGCCAAAAATTCATAATGACCTTCATGATTTTTTAATGTTGTTATTGGATTGCCCTTTATCCACATTCTATTTTGATGATATCTAAAATGAAGATCCAACTTGTCGAAGTAATTTTTTCCATGTAATTCATCCAACAATTCATCAATGACAAGAATAGAGAAATTTAACTGTAATAGTGAGCTTATTGAGCTCTCTATAGTGTTGACACATACACGATGATTTTTCCTTATTGTGTACCAATACTATTAGATAAGAGAAAGAAATTTGTCTAGGTTGAATTATAAATTCCTATAACATTTTTGCAACCAAACATTCAATTTCACTCTTTTGGGCATAGGGATATTAATGTACGGCATGTTGTTTGGAGGAACACTGCTTGGAATCAAGTAAATAGCATGATCATGATCATGAATAGGTGGGGGACATTTCAAAGTCTCAAATACCTTTGAATGATTTTCCAAGACTCTTTGGAAATCTAAAGAAAGGGATGATTTCGATGTTTGAACCTATAATGAAGATAATTGTGCAATTACACCGCATTTTTCATTCTTTAAAGTCATTGTCATCAAATTACATTTGATTATCTACCCCAATATCCCTATAATACCCCTTAATCCAATTTCCTTTCTCTCCTAGAAAAAATTCAGGAAAATTTCTTGAAAATTAAAAACTATCATCCTCCAAAAATTTTACCATTGGAATCCTACTAAAACATTAGCATGACCCATTGGAATGGAAAGGATTGGATTATTTAAGACATATTTCCCAATTGTTAACTTAATATTATGGCACTTTGTTTCTGGGAAAACTAGTGTCTATTAAGATCTGCTAGTCCCACTAAGATGGGTAGCTATCTTAGAGACAAACAATTCAAAGTAACTTGTGTTTTCCTTTATGGAAGATAGATAAGGGAGAAGCAGAGAGAACCAACCTTAATATTTCACTTGGATCCTTGCTTGTTTCCTCTCTCCTTTGATAGAGCTTGCCACTCTTTTCTCACTTGTTCCACTTCAAAGAACACCTGTAGAGGTAAAGCAACAAAATACCATCAAAGCATATAGATCTATGATACCATAAACAATGTAGAATCACAAGTACATTAACCATACATCTAAAAGAAGAAGAATTTACGACACTTTTTTTCTTGATTCAAAATGACAGCTGCAACACTTTCGAATCAAAAGACGATAGTTCAATTAAGCTACTTTTTGCAAAGAAGGACTATAAATGATGAAAAATACATAAGAAACATTTACAATTCCTTATCAATGGAGGCTGAATAGTGTAAAGAAACAAGGCTTCAACAATGATATACTGATCATATGCAACAAAACTACTGAATAGAGCTAAAAACAATGAAGAGAAAACCATATTCCAGAGAAGGAAACAGTCTCGTTCAATCATCACACCTATCCTTAAGGGAAAAAGGGATGCATCTCACCTATAGCACATGGGAGGTGTGATGCATCCATACTGCCAATGAGAGACAGCGCGATGGACCAGGGACACGACTTGGCTTCGTTTTCACTCACAATTTGCAACTAAGTTCGGTGATTTAGGCCGAGCTTATGATAGACAGTAAACACAAAGCAAAGGGGTATGATCTTATGAGGTTATTGAGCTACCACCAGGGCACTTAGGATGTTTGCAAGTCAAATGTTCAGTTCATAAACCAACCTGGAGATTGACTGAAGCAGCATTGATCTACTTTGCAGTTGCATAGAAAAAGTAGTTCGAAGGCTAGCTGGCTTAACTTTAGGCTCTGTCTATATTTTATAAAGCAAAAATTAACAAACAAACAAACTATTTATTCCCCAGTGGAGTCAACATTTTGTTTCTGGGAAAACTAGTGTTTATTCAGATCTTCTAGTCCCACTAAGATGGGTAGCTATCTTAGAAACAAACAATTCAAAGTAACTTGTGTTTTCGTTAATGGAAGATAGACAAGAGAGAAGCAAAGAGCACCAACCTTAATCTTTCGCTTGGCTCTTTGCTTGTTTCCTCTCTCCTTTGATAGAGCTTGCCACTCCTTTCTCACATGTAGAGACAAACATCATCCTCCCAGCACAAAATACCTCTTCACCTCATGAGAAGCAAGATCACCCAACAATACAATGTCTCAAAGAGAAACCAACAACACTTCCTTACAGATTACAAAATTCCAACCTCTAGATCTCTAGGATGAGGGATCCATATACAGATATTTGTAGGGGGTGAGTCAGCTTCTAGGTTTTTGATTAGTGCCATTTCACTGATAGTTCTTCATTCCACTTGTAGATTTCATGATCTATTACTCATCTCTGGGTGAATTTAGAGAGGCAAGTGTCATATGAGCAGTTTCTAGAAGATTCTCTGGGTTTCCACTTCGCCAACTGCATCTGCCTTTTGTCTGCTCTTGCCTATCGCACCCTACAGAAGGCCTTTTAAGTATGCATCACACCACCCATGTGTAATAAGTAATATGCATCACATTTTGACCAAGGAGTAGTCTGTATGGGTCATTTTTGACCAGTTTTGAGTAGTTTTTTAGGTGGAACTTCTGGGAAATGATGTAATCAGCTGACCTTGATCCTTTAGGATATTAAACAACACTTTTAAGGGTTTAAGAGCCCTTGGTTTATCAGCATATGTGATTGGGGTTGTAGTGCCCAAATATGTCTATAACACACCTCCTTGAGCAATTTATACTTCTTCCATTTGAAACCATCACTTGACACTCTTGTGTTCGTCATACAAAGTAATTCAATTCCTTGGATATCTTACAATGAATTAAATTATGGGTGCTATCCAAATCAATGAGCACTATTACCTTTTTCTTCTTGATATATGCTTTATCTTGAGAGTTTCAGGAGTCGTAATTCCCTTTAATGAATTAAAATGTATGGCCATATTCATTTCTTCTTTCTCTGGGGTTGGTTCCTAATGTATATATTATCCTTTTGATTTTTGTTGTTCCTTTTCCTGCTCCTCTTCACAATCTTTGTAAAATAATGTATTCTCAACGCACTTGTCACCTTTAGTGTATTTTCTATCACAACTGTAACAAATCCCGTTTGATATTTTTTCCTCTGTTTGTTGTGGTGTCAACCTTGTAGGTTAGGGAAGGTTAGAAGAAGAAACACTTCCATATTTAGATTTGTGAGAGGTAGACCTACTTGTTTCCATAGTTTTTCTTTCAAACTTTCTTGCCACCCTAAATGGATTTTCCAATGAATTAGGTTCCCAAAGGAAAACCTCATGTTGGATGTTATCTTTTGAAGTCCCTATGAAGAATTCAATCCTATGATCCACTCGAATATCAGGTTCCTTGATATTCAATATTTGGAAGTCCTCAATGTGGTCTGCCATTGGACCCTTTTGTTTGAGATTTATCAATTGGATAAAGAAGTTATTTCTATTTGTATCATCATAATTTTTTAGCAATTTCACGATAAAAATTATCCAGGTGATAATTAATTTACAAGAAAAACACCATTAATAACACAGAAACAAATTGGGTTCTAAATATAAAGATCCAATGTGTACGTTTTATGTGTGTGGCACATCATGTAGATCAAGGAATTATGCCATCTGTAGTTTCCATGTTACGATATCCTTACCATTAAAATTCCTCATATCGATCTTTAGAGTGTGATGGATATTCAACCCAAAGTCAGAGTGTCTAAAATCATGATTCACATTCCTTTTGTTCTCATTATGATCTTCATGGACTACCTTGCCAACATTAGGAACCATTTCCTATAGCAACTTTGTCAAACCTTCCTTTAAACCTTCCATGTATGATTTTATTTTCCTCTAAACCATCCATATTAACATTCATCGCTTCCAATTCATATTTAGTTGCCCTCTATGAGAGTGAAAATTGTTGCACTTAGTCTTGCAATTTTGATATATCATGTTGCATTTCTTCACGGGAGCTTCATTGTGGGAGCAATACCATACCACGTGGGTTCATATTGGGGGATATATATTGAGGAAAAAATGACATAATATATTGAGCATATAATAGGTGTTGAAGGGTTTTTATATTGGTAGGTATAAAAAATGGAGCTCAAAGTTAATGAAAAAATATAAAGTTGTATAAAATAAATTAATGAAAAAATGGATACCTACGATATCTAGTGAAAGTAGGGGTTTTTTAAATTGGGAAGGTGTATTGGGTTCATATTGGTAGGGGGTTAAATAATTTTATTTATAGAGGTTTTTTTCAATATGTAGTCAAATTAGGGGTATTGTTTAGTATGTTATGAATGCACATGATATGTCAGAGATTCACTGGGTGAAGCCCCCATGCATTTCTTCTTCATGTGTCATGGTAATGCCTTTAGAGGGCTTAATGGGTGTAGAAATTTTTTGTTTGGGAGGAACTTTAGACTAATTAATGATATCTATCATTCATCATTTGCTTTGAATCACTTCAAACTGATTTTTCAAACAAAAGCAATGCAAATATAAAAATACACACCTTTTTTAGCTTATTTTTTGTTAGAAAATTATATATTATGGAGCAGTGGAACACAAAATATTGTAGAAATATAAAAAAAATGCATAAAAGAAGAGAGACATAGATATACGTGGTTCACCCAGTTTGGGCTATGTCCACCCCGAACACCCAGTCATTCCTTTCTATTATCCAACAAAATGAAGAGACACAACCTACAACAGATCTACTATAATATCCTTGATTTTATCTCACAGTCTCGCCTCTCTATTTCTTGCTCAGAGAATACACATCTATTACATAGAATCAATACAATGCCCTCATAAAAAGAGGGGGGTTTCCTTCTAGGGCAAAAACCCTAAACTAAACATATTTTCTACTGTCTGATCATCTGCCTAATGAACGACCCAGATTGACTAGAAATTAATATACTTTTACAAGACAATTTTACCTCTGTTTTTAGCTTCGGGGGCGCTGCCTCCAAACCCCCGCCGAGGGACCGCTACCCCCCAGACCCCCCATCCAGGGGGTATCAGCCCCCCCACACCCCCCTACGTGGAGGGATGTACAAACTTCCTGGGGTATACATCTGGCTGAAACAAAGACCTTTAAACCATCATGCTCCACATCCAACAATCTCCCACTTGGAGAATGATTGTAGCAACTCCATCACTGCTTCATTTTTTAGAAAATGACTCCTCTTTGGACCTGGTTTTTTCTCATCTTCATCATCATCCTTGAATACAAATTGAAACTGAGCATATTCTCAGTTTCTCACTAGTTACAACTTTTGTTAGCATATCTGCAAGGTTCTGGCTAGTGTGTATCTTTTCCATCTTCAACTCTCCATCTTCCAACACTGATCATATGAAACTGTACTTGAGCTGTATTTGTTTAGCCCTGGAATGAAATGTTGATTTCTTTGCAAGATGAATGGCACTTTGGCTATCACTGTATAATGTGCCCACATCATGCTCCTTATCCAATTCACCCATAAACCTTTGTAACCAAATCATTTATTTACTAGCCTCTGTAGAAGAAACATACTCTACTTCTGTTGTTGAAAGTGCAACAACACTTTGGATTTTTGAAACCCAACTGACAGCTATTCCACCAACAATAAATACATATCCTATAGTGCTCCTCTTGTTATCTCTATCACCTGCCATATCTGCATCAACATATCCCTATAGAGAAATGTTTGAACCACCAAAGCATAATGCTTGATTTGTGATACCTTTTAAATATCTGAGAATCCATTTCATTGCCATCTAATGTTCCTTTCTTGGATTGTTCATGTACCTGCTTACAACTCCCACTGCATGTGCAATATGAGGCCTTGTGCAGACCACTACATACATTAAGCTTCCAACTGATGATGCATATGGAACTTTATACATATAATACATGTCTTCTTGGGTATTTGGGCACATCTCCTTACAAAGTTTGAAATGGCTAGAAAAAGGTGTACTAACTGGTTTTGCATTGTGCATATTAAATATTTTCAACACCTTTTGTATGTACTCATTCTGAGACAATGTTAATTTACGATTTTTCCTGTCTCTAGTTATTCTCATACCAAGGATTTGTTTTGTAGTTCACAAATGCTTCATTGCAAATGAATTTGCCAATTTTATTTTGAGCACATTTATTTCCTGCATGTTAGACCCTGCAACAAGCATGTCATCTACATACAATAACAATATAATATAGCTGCCATCATTTTTCTTTTTCAGATAAACATATTCACTAGTAGGTCCATGACATTCTAGAGAAATCAAATGGCAAGTACAAGCAACGACATGATTTACATCACGTGCCATACATGTTTCAGGTGGACGACAAATTATGGTTGCATTTGCAAGAGGAACACGTTACTGGAGCCTATCGGAAACTCACACCACTCCGATATGGTCCTTACACCATTACCAAGGTTGTGGGAGACAATGCGTTTGAGCTCAGCATTCCCTCATTCCTTGGCCTACACCCAGTGTTCAATGTGGACCGTTTTCGACCATACTTTTCACCATTACTGGACACATCTAACATTGTAGAACAACTCACACCAATAGGATTAAATCCAAATTGCAGGGAGCAAGCTACAATTGATTGGATCATGGACACACAGATGAAGCACACTCGCCAGCGGAATATCCAACTATATTGAGTTTTCAAAGCAGGCCAACTCCTTCACCAAGGCAAGTGGCTGACCAAGGACGAAGTTTAGCAGAAGTTTCCTCATCTCATGGAGGAACTCAACGCAATGGGGACCATTGCCTCCTAAGGGGGAGAAATGATCCAGGTGGATATTGGTGGCGACCTGCCAATTCCACTTGTACTCCCACCATTACTTCTTTCAATTTTTTAGTTTTCCTTAATTATAGCACAATTTACTATTTTTAGCAGTTTTTCAGGTCCTAAACATCCGAAGCCGTTTTGAGGCCCTAAACTGTGTTTTTGTGGAAATTTACCGCGAGTGGTTCTTTAAGAAAAATTGTCTTTTTTGTCATAGTTCTTGGAGAGATCTTTCCAACGGGTTGTCATGTGCGTCAAATGGAGGTAATATGACAAAGTCACAACCCCGGGAAATTGGTTGTCCAACTCACCCCAATAGGGCCCATAAACTCTTGGTGTTACATCTCCTCGAGTTAGGGTTTTGGTTGTTTAGGGTTTGCTCTTATTGTTCAATAATAAAAAGGCCCTTGAGCCTCATTGTAAGGCAGTTCAAAGGCATGTAGCTGCCACGTCTCTTCTCAGAGATAAGCTACCATCACCCTAGCTGGTTTATTTCCATTTCTGTTTGTAAGCATATTTTAGTATTTTACATTAATGAAACGAAGTATTATTTCCAATGTATCTCTGTGTTTATGGTTATCTCCGTAATTTGTTGTGTTCTTGTTTAAATCTGGATATACTAATTTCATATGATTTTATCCTAACAGTGATTTCTTTAAATAATTATATGGGACACATATTTTTAAAACAATTATATAAAATACATATTTGTATTAAATACTTTTGATAATTAAGAGATAAATACATATTTAAAACATATTTGTTTGAAATATTTTTGATAATTAAAAAATAAATACATATTTAAATAAATTTAAATTATGAGATTATTATATAAATTGAATTGAATTAAATAACAAATTGTGAGATTATTATATTAAAAATATTGTATAATTAATATGTTTTAATTTAATATTTGAAAGCATTTTTATCCCTATTAAATTTAAAATAATATTAAAAATTTCAATATATAGATGGCTATTAAGAACTTCACTGGCCATCTATATATCTTATTTGGTATTTAGAGCAATGATAACAAAAAATAAAATAAGATTAGTGTTGAATGACAAAAAAAAATATTAGAGCTTAACGATAATTAAAAAAAAAATATTAGAGATGAACGATAATAAAAGGAAAAAATATTAGAGTTATGGTAGTCTCACTGTCACTTTTTTAAGATAACAAAAAATAAAATAGTGATCTGAATGATAACAAAAAAAAAATATAAAATAATATTAGAACTAAACGATAACAATTTCTTTTTTGAGAGTTGAACGATTAAAAAAATAAAATTGAGCCCAACCACTCAAAAAAAATATTAAAGATGAATGATAACAAAAAAATAAAATAATATTAGAGCTATGGGAGTCTCACTCTCACTCCTTTTTTACGGTAACAAAAAATATTTAATTATAAATTATAAATTTATTAGTTTTGTCATTTTACAATTAGTTGTAATAAGTAAACTAATTCATATAAATATTAGCTAGATAATCAATTGTCTAATAAATTATCATTTAAATATTATATATAATATTAAAATATTATTTATTTAAAAATTGAATATAGATATAATAGCATTTCAAGATTATCATAAATATCAAAGATCTTTAAATCATTAGATTTAATTAATATAGCAGATATTACAATATTTAAATGTGAAACTATATTGGTTTGATGGTTAAATGAATCTAAATTGTAAGTGTATAATGTTAAATTTAATTTAATTAAAAACAATAAAATTAAATTTAGATAAAAATGTTATTATTACTTACTGTCACAACTCCCCAACCTCAGTAAATAAAATTGGTAAATAAATTTTATTTTATTAAATCACAGTACAATTACCGTGCTGACCATTCATTGCTTAATTTTCGAATGTTTCACATCCAGCGATACAAGTCATACTGTTTATGTGCATTTGGATTCGCCTACCATATGGATTTGGTGTCGATGGGTACGATAACAGATCGTTCCCAATTCGCATTGATTGATAGCTTACCGAGAGCGTGACAGCTAGACTTCACCTTGAAATCCGCTTCACTACAGCTCAGTTGTTAACCCTTGGTGGTGCAGTCGAAATTAATACTGCAGCAAGGTACCTTGTTCTCGGGATCCCAGATTAAATCAACGGAGGGAATTCTTCCCCTTCCATCGAACGATCGGGATCGCTTCAGGTGACTTTTCATTGAGGCAGTTATCACTCAGGTTGTTCCCTGCTTCCTAAAGGGAATACGGCCGAGGTAACCACTAACCAACCTTTTAGTTACAGGTCCTAGCCTACCTGCAACCAGAGAGGGCTCTCTCTTTATGATTTAGCTTTGTTGGTGGATGATTTTAGGCTAGTTATGGTGTGCTGATTTTGTTTGAGTTTGGTTGGTTGGTGAATTCAAACAGAGCTGAGGTATAATTTACAAAAGAGTTTGGGCCATTGGGCAATGGAGTTCAAAGAAGTGTGTTGCTGAAGTATGTTTTTGAAGGCAGAGTGTTGCTGCAAAGCCATATAGGCATCTGTGGAACAATTTCTTAGATTTATGTAATGAAGTTATGGAATTAGTGAGTGAAAGGCAATTGAGAATCTTTCACTATGCTAAAAAGGGGAAAATGAAAGTATTGCTTAAGAGCAGTTAAGAATTCTTAAACAATATTGACAGTGATAGAATTAGTTTAGACATGAGCAATTAAGAATTCATATCCATGGCTAATCCAGAAGAAAACATATTTAGAAATAGAGATTCAGCATAGTGTGTATTCAAACAAATCCTAAGCTATTCTTTTTCTCTATTTACTATGATCATGAACATATATGAATTATGGCATACACAGAAAAACAAGAACATAGTTCAGAATAACTTATTGTTCCAGCAAATGACACAGGAATTATGCAACATAACAGAGCCATTCATTTCCACCTTCAAACAGTATAGGAACCAGGAACTCCACCAACAATTTGTATTAGAACAAATGTCTCATATATACAATATAGCTCTTCTGAAAGAGTTTCACTACAACTGACCCTCAATACGTTCTTTGAGGGGATATATATACAAAAATAGGATACAAAATATCTCAATACTGAGTTATTGTGCAATAAATTGCACCACCAACTCTCTTACAAAAGGTAAATGAAAGATATAACTACAGAATTTAATGTTGAGATGGAAGCTATCTTTTTGTCAGACAACTTTTGACTTTTTGGCTCAGGAAAGTTGGTTGTAGCTGTGCCTTTAATTCTGCGTTAGTTGAGCCTACTGTCTGAGTGCTTTGGTGAGTCACTGTACGAGTGCTTCCTGTGATATCTGCATGCTGAATTGTCTGCTGACCTGTACTGTGACTGAGATCTGAATTTTCACAAAAAAGGAATAATATAGTGGGATCACCTCGGTAGAATTTCCAGCATTGCCTGCCACCAATCAGCTGGAGGTAGCTGATGTCTCCGTATTTTTACGAGTGTTTCATCTGCTTCAGTATATCTGTAGAAATTTGGAGGCACTTCAAACAGGTGATTTATCTCATGCTCAATAAAAAATAAATTTTCTAATTTATCATACAAAGACTGCCCAGAGGGAGGCCCTGCTTCTCCTGTGGAGCTGCTGGATGCTGTGATTTGATTCTCAACATAATTGTTGATCCTTGTGATATACTGATCATATGACATCAGTTGTCCTATGCCAGTCACTAGGTTTGGCAGTGCTTTATCCTGCAATACTGTCATCTTTGCCTTGAATTCATCAATTTCTGCCTTCATATCCTGACATTTTCTTTCTAGTGTTTGAGTGAAATTCCTCAAAGTCAGCACTTTCTTAACTGCCAGGATGGTGTCTGTTCTGTTGTTTATTTCTAGTGCTGCCAATTCCTCCCTAGTGTGGGTATTGAGGAAATGTATCATTTTATTGGCCTGCTCGGGCATGATTCCTAGTGCTATTCTGGCCCTTTGTATTTCAACATGAGCTATGCCTATCAGTTCAATCTGCTCATTTATTGCCTGGATTGACCTCCATTGGTCATGTATTGATTGGCCAATTTTGGCCCAGATTATCTTCTTGATTTCTGCTAGAGTTTTTCCTAGAAGCAATTCTTTTTCCAAAGCTTTCACTTTGGCTTCCAAGGCTTTTATTTCTCTCTGCTACTCTGCTACAGTAATCTTGGACTTGTTATAGCTGGCCTCTAGCTTGGCTAGTCTATCTTTGGCCTCATTTATTTCTGTCACTTGAGTTTCAAGTTCTTTGACAGCTTTCATCAAGTACTCCATACTCATGCTAGATTATGCTGTTGTTGTTGTTGTTGTTGCTGATGTGGTTGTGGTTGGTGCTGGAATGGTAGGAGGGGCTATTGCTGCTTGTGTAGGAGGGGTAGGGCTAAGAGTTGTAGAAGTTTGAGGGGGCTGGGAGGTTGATTCTCCCTGTCTACCTTGTCATGCTTTCTCCAATTCTCCTTCCATCTCTAGTATTCTTTGATTCATCTTCATAAGTAAATCCATGGTGTCATCAAGCTGTTTTTCCTGTGCAAGTCCTGCAGTGTCAGGGTGAATAGTTGCAGGCAGCTTTGCCTGTTTCCTGAGTGCAGCAATATCATCCTCCTTCTTTTTCATAAGGGCCCTAACATCCTTTGGATCTTTTGGATCATGTCCTAGATCAATGATTATGTCTTCCAACATTTTTATTCTGTTTTCCTTAGCATGGGAAGACATCCTTTCCAAATCAAGTTATGTATTTGTATTCATCAGTGATTCTTTCAACTGATGGGATAGCATGGCCTTGTCTGCAAGCGTAGCATAAACCATTTCCCCTGTTTGCTTGTGCAGCTCTATTTGATCCATTGGATGTATGTCTTTAGAAAACACCTCCAAGTTTGTTCTTATGTAATCTGCATAGGTTTTGGGATGTGGAACTTTAGGCTTTAAATGAGTAAAAATCATTTTTTCCTCCTTGAAATCATAAGCAGCCATCAATCTTTGTTTTTTGGAGGGAGTTGCCTTCAAGAATTGATCATGGAGTTGTACCCTCAACAATTCATTTTGTGCCTTGATCTCCATGAAACCCCCTTTGATACGAGTTGGTTGCTTGCCTTGCTTCCTTGAGGAGGACACCTCTGTGCCTTGTTGTATGGCCTATTCCTGCTGAAATGAACTAGTGGCAGTCTGCTGGCTGGATTGTCTTTCTCTGCTTTGGCTTTCTGCTCTTTCTTCACTCATGTCTTCTTCCTCGGTCTGAGGGTCAATTCTTGGCCTCTTGGCCTACGGTTGCTGTGTTGACCCACTTGGAGGTGTGACCTCCTCTCTATCACGTTTTTTTCCTCTCTCTTCATTGAGAGGTGTTTGCAAGACTGGGATTTGGGGTGGTTCAGTTTGTTGTAAAGGGGCTTGCCCTTGACTTTGATCCTTTGAAGTGCTGGGCTGCCCTGCCTCTGTCTCTTGTTGTTCATCCATTATCTCTTTGCCTTTTGCTGTAGTGGTGGTTGTAGATGCCTACTGGGTAGTCTGTTCAACTGCAGCAGTGGATGTGCCTTCTCCCACTTGGACTGGTTGCTTGAATATGACCTGCTAACAAGAATCCAAGTTAAGAGTTTTCTCTAAATCTTTCACAGTCTGCTCCATTTTCTCTTCCTGAGTAAATTCCTCTACTATTGTATTAGGCACCCATTCATCTTGGTTGGAAAAGTGTTCTATTTGTGGATATGGACAATGTTTATAGGCTAGAAGCCTATACTTGACTCTCCTAGCACTGATAAAGCCTTCAGGGTCATAAGGTACCCACTAGAAGCTCCTTTTGAGTTTAAGTTGTTGCCCCAATATTTGATCAGCTTCTTGCCAACCATCTTTTTTGTTCATGATGAAGAGGCCTAGGTGGTCTCTGAATTTGAGATTGGCTTTCTTCTTGGCACTGTGGAAGTGTGTAAGGTCATAATTGATGAGTTTCCTATAGTATTCCAAGGCAAACAATCTCATAGGCACATACCTTGGGAGCCTGTAAGGACAGAGCTCACAACCATAGATCCTGATGACTATGTGATTTTGGTATAAATACCAATCACCTATTTTATAATTCCTAGACAACTGTAATATTTTCTGCATATCTTTGGACAACGTGACAGAAGGATACCTCTTCAAGAGGCATGTGACTGGATAGACAAATTGGTCAATAAATTCACTATAGGAGTAAGGAGAGTTCTGGATTTGATGGAAAACTGAAGACCAGAAGATGACAGACCTCCTCTCACCCTGTGAATCCAGTTTCTTGATGTGGCATTGGAACCAATCTGTCTGATAGTACATTAAGAGGTGATAGATGTATGATGAATATTTGAATATTGCTTCCCTGTCCAGCGTCACCAGTTGGTCATGTATCTTGTTGGCAATAAACTTGGCATAATTGTATTTTACAGCAGGGGGCTTCCCAAGGCTATATGCAGATAACAAGACCAAAACAGTTTCATCAACATGCTCATTTGTGGAGAACCCCAGGATAGAGGATATCATGTACACAAGCAGCTTGCCTACCTCATTGAACTTTTCATATGAAAAAGGAGGTGGTCCAGAAGGCCGGTAGTCTGCTGTCATGAAAGTTTTGGAAACTGCAGCAATGTCCATGCTAGAGAGCTTGGAGCCCTCATCCAGCAAATACTTAATGGAAAAAAGGTATAGCAGCTGGGTTTGTTTGTAATTCAGCATTTGATTGATGGAGTCTGCTGTTATGTAAAAGAGGATGCTCCCAGATGGAGACTTTACAGCTCTGAGCTTCTGTTCATAATTTCTGCACAGAGGTGGATGACTTCAGGAAAGACATTAACAGATGGCAAGAAGTAGCTAAGTAGATTAGACTCCCAGATGCCATACATGTCATTGTTGTCCAAGTGATTGTTCCTTAGCTGGCAGAAGGTTTGTAAATGGTTCCTCTCTGCCACAAAATTTGCAATGAGGAAATCACTGTCCACAAGCGACATAGCTTCAAGCTCCTTACTGGGTAGATTAACAGGAGCAACATCTAGAGTAGATGGAGTGGCCATGTCTGAAGTTTATTGGATGCTTTACTTGAGTTCAGGATTGGTGCAAAGGCTGAGGAATGCCCACTGAATTGTGTTTGAAAGTGAGCAGCTCTGAGAGTATGAGGAAACTCTTTACAGGGTTGATAAATTGTGGGGCACTCTGTTGGAAGAAACCAAAGTGTGTTGAGCTAATTAGCTGGGTTTTCAAAGGGAATTCTGATAACAGGGATGAGGGTGCAGTTTGTATGGGCTTTTAGCCGGTACCTCGACTTCTTCAATTACTTTTTATGGTGAATTTCACAGAAGGGCACGGGTCTTTTGCAAAGCTCTGGCGTGTAGGGAGTTTACCAGGTTTTTGGGTAGTTTCAGTGGACAATTTAACTATGAGGAGATTTTGCAGAGTTTTTTACAGGAATTTAGGAGGAAAATGAGAGAAATATGGGTGAAGGAGGTCGCCTGCGGCAAATACCTAGATTTTTCGGTGCAGGAGGTATCAAGCTGGGACAATTGCAGGCATTTGAGTCGACTTCGAGGGCAACAGCAACTTTGGTGGACGAATTCTTGATTTTTTCCGCAATCAACGTCTTTCGCATGCACAACGCTCCGCAAACGGTAAGTTAAAATGACATAAAACGGTCATTTCCCGACTTTTTATGCAATTTTGGCCCTTTGGCGCCTTTTTGGTGATGACATTAGCATGACGTCATCGGTGGGTCCGGGTACGGCAGGGTGACGTGGGTGGCCAGGGGGCGGTGACACGGTGGCACGACAGGCGGGTGGATGGCCGACGTGAAGGCGACGTGGAGCAGTGGTGGCGGACGAGGGGGTGACGTCACGCTGACGGGGGTGTGACGTCAGCGAGAGGGGATGGGTGGTAAGTGGATTCCCCGGAGCACCCCAAGGGGGTAAGTAGTATGAGGGCGGAGCGCTCCGAACATTGCGGGAGGCCGACACGTGGCGGGGGTACGGCGGTAAAACCGCCAATCCCCCGGACGCAAAACATCGGGCATCTCTCCTGTGAAATCGACCGCCCATCGTTGGATCACGTCATTCATGATCAGACGGTTGGCAGGGAGAGCGATGCGATGGCGCGTTAAGACAGGGGGACCCGCCGATTAAATTAATTGTTTTAAATATAATGCGCGTGCGGTGGGTTTTTGACATAGGGTAGCGGGTTAGTTTAATAATTTTTTAATTAAAAAACATTACAAACACAAACTTTTTCGCAGAAAAGGGGTAGGAAGGGTTAATGAGGGCGGGGACTATGGTTTATTATTTTTTAACCAAATTTTTAATAAAAACCCATAGTTTTAGGGTGAAAGAGGGTTAATATTAACCCCTGATGGGTTAATATTCCCCAAGAGAGGGTTGTATAGCTATAGTGCTAGGGGG
>APFE030369740.1:0-10213 GCA_000404065.3 Pinus taeda
AAAATGCTTTAAAAACAATTTGAAATGCTTTAATAACGGTTTAAAATGCTTTAAAAATAGGTTACAGTGCATTGACAACAACTTAAAATACTTTAAAAATAATTTAAATTGCTTTAAGAACAATTTTAAATGATTTTAAATTCTTAAAATACAATTTAAAATGTCTTAGAAAAATTTTTAAATGCTCTAAAAATAGGTTTAGTGCTTTAATAACAATTGAAATGCTTTAAAAACAATTTAAACCCTTTTAAAATGCTTTAAAAACAATTTAAAATGTATTAAAAACAATTTTAAATGCTTTAACAACAATTTAAAATTCTTTAAAAATAGTTTACAATGCTTTAAAAACAAATTAAAATACTTTACAAACAATTTAAATTGTTTAAAGAACAATTTTGAACGATTTTAAAATGCTTTAAAATCTGTTTAAATTGATTTAAAATGCTTTAAAAATGAGTTATAGTGCTTTAGAAACAATTTAAAATGCGTTAAGAACCATTTAAAATAATTTTAAAACGTTTTAAAAATGTTTTAAAAAACATCTTTTTTTTTTCTCGGTAAAGACTGTGCTAATTATATTAAAAAGGAAGAAAAATATGTACAAGAGGATACACCTCTGAGGGAGCTGTAGCTCTACCTCTCTCAAAAAAGCTTTGCATAAGATGTTTACATTGTAGATCAGAGTCTACATAAAATTGCTTAGACCTCTATCTGTCAAAATTGAACAGCATGAAACTGAGAATTGTAGTTGGTAAACAAAATTAGAGGTCCAAAAGAAGGTGCAGCGTTTGGAAGGCGACAATCTGGAGAGGCTGCTTGATCCTTAGCCGTGCAGTCGCGGATCGACAAAACTGAAAACCATCCCTGAGTCTTCAAGAAAGGATTAAAAAACTTACTTGGATTCTGCATTGTCATGTTTGCCAACCTCGTCTGGGGTGCTCGAAAGATTAACCCATTCAATCGTGACGTTGTCCTCCACGTTCGTCACAGTTTTACCAGGCGGTAGAACAGGATATAGGATATTTCCAGTGAAGCGCGCCGGCTCACTGTCAATCATGGGCTCCGTCATTTGCTGAGGGTAGCTATTTTGCCTCTGGGGAGCGCTTTGCTGGGGTTGGCTCTTTTCCGGGTCTTCCTTGTCCTGCGACTCTGCAAAGACTTCCAATTGCGCCTCCACCAAGCGGCTCTGGGATGAACTGGCGGTCCTGGAGGGAGAGTGCTTTGAGGAGGCAGCCCCCGAACTGGCAGGATCATCTGCTTCTTCAGAAAAAATGACGGTGACCAGGGCAGAGATGATTGCCCTGTTAAGCTAGCTTTGGAAGTTGAAGCGGGCTGAGTGTAGAGAACTGGTGAGGGACAGGCCAGATTCCTCAGAGGTTGGAGTAGAGGGCGCGACCGTGGCCAGTGGGGATATGCGGCGAGGTTCTGGTTCAGGGCCTCCCCTCCCTCCTCGCCTTCCTTGAGGGCCAGCAAAGCTTCCTCGCCTGGGCTTTGCACGCATACAGAGCGGCATTTTAAAAAAGAAAGGCTTACGAAACAGAGTGAAAGGGAGGCAGACACGAAATGAACAGAGACGTAACAGATACCAGACTAAAACCACGACCACCAGAGAGACTCGAAATCCCACCTAGGCTTGAGACTTCAACAGCAAGGAGAGGGCTTGTAACTCCTAACAAGGACCCACGTCACCCAGAGCCGCCCAAATTTTTGCATAAACTTGAAATTGCCACTCTGAAATGAAAATTCAGCAATTACTGGCAAATGAACTGAACTGCAAATGGGGATTTTCCACAGTAGTGTTGAGCACAATGGCGAAACGATGAGTCCTAGGCTGCCTCTGAGAACAGGACTGCCTGGGACATCCCCCTCGACCAAGACTAAACAAACCAGCACGAAAGAAGGCGTATTGCTCTGAACCAGACCTCTGGACAGAATGACTGGGCGGAACTGGGTGAAATAGAAACTCGTTCTGGCGCTCCATTCCATGAATCTGCAACATGGTACGCTGAGCTTGATGCTGCATTGAAGGGCAGTTAATTAACTGCGTCGGGATTTTATGGTGGCCTGCCTCCGGCGCTACCTTCCACCGTGAGTGCGTGCCAGCTGTTGGCTGCGCATGCCTCATGGATAACACTTAATGAATGCTAGAAGAGACACCCACATCCGGGTGTTTTAAAAAACATCTTAAAATGTTCTAAAAAATGTTTTAAAATGCTCTATAAACCTTTTAAAATGTTTTAATAATAATTTAAAATTCTTTAAAAACAATTTAAAATGCTTTAAAAACAATTAGAAATGCTTTAAAAATTGTTTTAAAATATTTTTAAAACATCTTAAAATGGTTTCAAAATAATTTAAAACGTTTTAAAGACATTTTTAAATGCTTTGAAAATAGTTTTAAATACTTTAAAAACCATTTCAAATGCTTTAAAATGATTTTAAAATGATTTTAAAATGTTTTTAAAATAATTTTAAAAGCTTTAAGGTGCTTTACAATGCCTTAAAAACAATTTAAAATTCTTTAAAAACAATTTAAAATGATTTAAACATAGTTTAAAATAGTTCAAAATAATTTAGAAACAATTTAAAACGCTTTCAAATGCTTTAAAAACGATTTTAAAATTCTTTAACAACAATCTAAAACACTTTAAAGTACTTTAAAATGTTTTAAAAATGATTCACAATGCTTTAAAAATAATTCACAAATAATTTAAATTGCTTTAAGAACAACCTAAATTGTTTTAAGAACAATTTTAAATGATTTAAAATGGTTTCAAAATAATTTAAAATGTTTTAAAGACATTTTTAAATGCTTTGAAAATAGTTTTAAATACTTTAAAGACCATTTCAGATGCTTTAAAAACAATTTTAAAAGCTTTAAGGTGCTTTAAAATGTTTTTAAAATTCTTTAAAAACAATTTAAAATGGTTTTGAAACAATTTAAAATGATTTAAACATAGTTTAAAATAGTTCAAAATAATTTAAAAACAATTTAAAACGCTTTCAAATGCTTTAAAAACAAATTTAAAATGCTTTAACAACAATATAAAACGCTTTAAAATACTTTTAAATGTTTTAAAATGCTCTCAAAACAATTTAAAATACTTTAAAAACAATCTAAAATGTTTTAAAAATGGTTCACAATGCTTTAAAAACAATTTACAAATAATTTAAATTGCTTTAAGAACAATCTAAATTGTTTTAAGAACAATTATAAATGATTTAAAATGTTTTTTTAAAACAATTTAAAACGCTTCAAAAACAATTTAAAAATAGTTCACAATGCTTTAAAAACAATTTAAAATACTTTTAAAATATTTCAAATTACTTTAAGAACAATTATAAATTATTTTAAAAAATTTTAAAAACAATTTAAAATGCTTTAAAAACAATTTAAAATGCTTTAAAAACGTTATATTTTTTAAAAAATAATTCAAATTGCTTTAAAACAATTTGAAATGCTTTAATAACGATTTAAAAAGCTTTAAAAACAATTTAAAATACTTTAAAAATAATTCAAATTGCTTTATGAACAATTTAAAACGATTTTAAAATGCTTTAAAAACAATTTAAAATGTTTTAGAAACATTTGAAAATGCTTTAAGACCCTTTTAAAATGTTTTAAAAATAATTTTAAATGCTTCAAGAACAATTTAAAATGCTTTAAAAACAATTAATAATGCTTTAAAAATAGATTACAATGCTTTAAAAACAAATTAAAATACTTCAAAAATAATTTAACTTGCTTTAAAAACAATTTTGAACGGTTTTCAAATGCTTTAAAACAATTTAAATTGATTTAAAATGCTTTAAAACTAAGTTAAAGTGCTTTAGAAACAACTTAAAATGCTTTAAGAACAATTTAAAATGCTTTAAAAACAATTTTAAATGATTTTGAAATGTTTTAGAAACAATTAAAAATGTTTTAAAATACTTAAAAATGCCTTAAAAACAACTTAAAATGCTTTAAAAACCTTTTAAAATGCTTTAAAAACAATAAGAAATGCTTTTAAAATCTTTTTAAAATGTCTCAAAATGGTTTCAAAATAATTTAAAATGCTTTAAAGACATGTTTAAATGCTTTGAAAATAGTCTTAAATACTTTAAAAACCATTTTAGACACTTTAAAATGAGTTTAAAATGCTTTAAAAACAATTTTAAAAGCTTTAACGTGCTTTAAAATGCTTTAAAAACAATTTCAAAATTTTTAAAAACAATTTAAAATGTTTTAAACACAGTTTAAAATAGTTCAAAATAATTTAAAAACAATTTTAAATGCTTTTAAAATGATTTAACAACAATTTAAAACCCTTTAAAGTACTTTAAAATGCTTTCAAAACAATTTAAAATACTTAAAAAACAATTTAATTTGTTTTAAATATGGTTCACAATGCTTTAGAAACAATTTACAAATAATTTGAATTGCTTTAAGAACAATTTTAAATGATTTTAAAATAATTTAAAATCTTTTAAAAACAATTTAAAATGCTTTAAGAACAGTTCAAAATGCTTTAAAAACAATTTAAAATGCTTTAATAACGGTTTAAAATGATTTAAAAATAGGTTACAATGCATTGACAACAACAAAAAATACTATACCAATAATTTAAATTGCTTTAAGAACAATTTAAAATGATTTTAAATTCTTTAAAAGCAATTTAAAATGTTTTAGAAAAATTTTAAAATCCTTTAAAAATAAGTTTAGTGCTTTAATAACAATGCTTTAAAACCCTTTTAAAATGCTTTAAAAACAATTTTAAATGTATTAAAAACAATTTTAAATGCTTTAACAACAATTTAAAAGGCTTTAAGAGTAATTTGAAATGCTTTAAAAATAGTTTATAATGCTTTAAAAACAATTTAAAATTTTCTAAAAACAATTTAAAATGCTTTAAAAATGGTTTTAAAATCTTTTTAAAACATTTTACAATGGTTTCAAAATAATTTAAAATGTTTTAAAGACATTTTTAAATGCTTTGAAGATAGTTTTAAATACTTTAAAACCCATTTTAGACGCTTTAAAATGAATTTAAAATGCTTTAAAAACAATTTTAAAACCTTTAAGGTGCTTTAAAATGTTTTTAAAATGCTTTAAAAACAATTTAAAATGGTTTTGAAACAATTTAAAATGATTTAAACATAGTTCAAAATAGTTCAAAATAATTTAAAAGCAATTTAAAACGCTTTCAAATGCTTTAAAAACAATTTTAAAATGCTTTAACAACCATCTAAAACGCTTTAAAGTACTTTAAAATGTTTTAAAATGCTCTCAAAACAATTTAAAATACTTTAAAAACAATCTAAAATGTTTTAAAAACGGTTCATAATGCTTTAAAAACAATTTACAAATAATTTAAATTACTTTAAGAACAACCTAAATTGTTTTAAGAATAATTTTAAATGATTTAAAATGTTTAAAAAAAAAATTAAAACGCTTCAAAAACAATTTAAAATGTTTTAAAAATAGTTTACAATGCTTTAAAAACATTTTAAAATATTTCAAATTACTTTAAGAACAATTATAATTTTTTTTAAAAACAATTTAAATATTTTAAAAACAATCTAAAATGCTTTAAAAACAATTTTAAATGTTTGAAAAATAACTTTATATTTTTTAAAAACAATTCAAAATGCTTTAGAAACAATTTAAAATGCTTTAATAACGATTTAAAATGCTTTAAAAATAATTTTAAATACTTTAAAAATAATTCAAGTTGCTTTATGAACAATTTCAAATGAATTTAAAATTCTTTAAAAACAATTTAAAATGTTTTAGAAACATTTTAAAATGCTTTAAAAATAAGTTTTAGTGCTTTAATAACAAGTGAAAATGCTTTAAAACCCTTTTAAAATGTTTTAAAAACAATTTTAAATGCTTCAAGAACAATTTAAAATGCTTTAAAAACAATAAATAATGCTTTAAAAGTAGTTTACAATGTTTTAAAGACAAATTAAAATAATTTAAATTTCTTTAAGAACAATTTTGAACGGTTTTCAAATGCTTTAAAAGCAATTTAAATTGATTTAAAATAAGTTAAAGTGCTTTAGAAACAACTTAAAATGCTTTAAGAACAACTTAAAATTCTTTAAAAACAATTTTAAATGATTTTGAAATGTTTTAAAAACAATTAAAAATGTTTTAAAATACTTAAAAATGCTTTAAAAACAATTAGAAATGTTTTTAAAATCTTTTTAAAATGTCTTAAAATGGTTTCAAAGTAATTTAAAATGCTTTAAAGACGTTTTTAAATGCTTTGAAAATAGTCTTAAATACTTTAAAAACCATTCTAGACACTTTAAAATGCTTTAAAAACAATTTTAAATGCTTTAAAAACAGTTTAAAAGAGTTCAAAATAATTTAAAAACAATTTTAAATGCTTTTAAAATTCTTTAACAACAATTTAAAACGCTTTAAAGTACTTTAAAATGCTTTCAAAACAATTTAAAATACTTTAAAAAAAAAAAAATGCTTTAAATATGGTTCACAATGCTTTAGAAACAATTTACAAACAATTTAAATTGCTTTAAGAACAATTTTAAATAATTTTAAAATGTTTTAAAAACAATTTAAAATGCTTTAATAACGGTATAAAATGCTTTAAAAATAGGTTACAATGCATTGACATAAAAGACTTTAAAAATAATTTAAATTGCTTTAAGAACAATTTTAAATGATTTTAAATTCTTTAAAAGCAACTTAGAATGTTTTAGAAAATTTTTAAAATCCTTTAAAAATAAGTTTAGTGCTTTAATAATAATTGAAAATGCTTTAAAACCCTTTTAAAATGCTTTAAAAACAATTTAAAATGTATTAAAAACAATTTTAAATGCTTTAACAACAATTTAAAATGTTTTAAAAATAGTTTACAATGCTCTAAAAACAAATTAAAATACTTTACAAATAATTTAAATTGTTTAAAGAACAATTTTGAACTATTTTAAAATCCTTTAAAAGCAATTTAAATTGATTTAAAATGCTTTAAACATAAGTTAAAGTGCTTTAGAAACAATTTAAAATGCGTTAAGAACAATTTTAAATAATTTTAAAACGTTTAAAAAATGCTTTAGAAAACATCTTAAAATGTTCTAAAAAAAGTTTTAAAATGCTTTAAAAACTTTTAAAATGTTTTAATAATAATTTAAAATTCTTTAAAAACAATTTAAAATGCTTTAAAAACAATTAGAAATGCTTTAAAAATAGGTTTTAAATCTTTTTAAAACATCTTAAAATGGTTTCAAAATAATTTAAAATGTTTTAAAGACATTTTAAATGCTTTGAAAATAGTTTTAAATACTTTCAAAACCATTTCAGATGCTTTAAAATGAATTTAAAATGCTTTAAAAACAATTTTAAAAGCTTTAAGGTGCTTTAAAATGTTTTTAAAATGCTTTAAAAACAATTTAAAATTCTTTAAAAACAATTTAAAATGGTTTTGAAACAATTTGAAATGATTTAAACATAGTTTAAAATAGTTCAAATTAATTTAAAAACAATTTAAAACGCTTTCAAATGCTTCAAAAACAATTTTAAAATGCTTTAACAACAATCTAAAACACTTTAAAGTACTTTAAAATGTTTTAAAATGCTCTCAAAACAATTTAAAATACTTTAAAAACAATCTAAAATGTTTTAAAAATAGTTCACAATGCTTTAAAAACAATTTACAAATAATTCAAATTGCTTTAAGAACAACCTAAATTGTTTTTAAGAACAATTTGAAATGATTTAAAATGTTTTAAAAACAATTTAAAACGCTTCAAAAACAATTTAAAATGTTTTAAAAAATGTTTACAATGCTTTAAAACAATTTAAAGTACTTTTAAACTATTTCAAATTACTTTAAGAACAATTTAAAATGCTTTAAGAACAATTTAAAATGCTTTAAAAACAACTTTAAAATGCTTTAAAAACAATTTTAAATGCTTTCAAAAACAACTTTATATTTTTTTTAAAAACAATTCAAAATGCTTTAAAAACAATTTAAAATGCTTTAATAATGATTTAAAATGCTTTAAAAACAATTTAAAATACTTTAAAAATAATTCAAATTGCTTTATGAACAATTTAAAATGATTTTAAAATTCTTTGAAAACAATTTAAAATGTTATAGAAACATTTTAAAATGCTTTAAAAATAAGTTTAAGTGCTTTAAGAACAATTGAAAATGCTTTAAAATCCTTTTGAAACGTTTTAAAAACAATTTTAAATGCTTCAAGAACAATTTAAAATGCTTTAAAAACAATTAATAATGCTTTAAAAATAGTTTACAATGCTTTAAAAACAAATAAAATACTTCAAAATAATTTAAAAAACAATTAAATACTTCAAAAAATAATTAAATTTCTTTAAGAACAATTTTGAACGATTTTTCAAATGCTTTAAAAACAATTTAAATTGATTTAAAATGCTTTAAAATAAGTAAAGTGCTTTAGAAACAACTTAAAATGCTTTAAGAACAATTAAAATGCTTTAAAAACAATTTTAAATGATTTTGAAATGTTTTAAAAACAATTAAAAATGTTTTAAAATACTTAAAAATGCTTTAAAAACATCTTAAAAGGGTCGCTCTATCAATCAAAGGATTAGCGAGCATTCAGTTGACTTAAGGCATGGGAGGACCAAGTCCTCAGCCCTCGCTGAACATGCCGGGAAAACCATGCATCATGTCTGTATAGAAGAGACTCAGGTCATTGCCAAAGTTGCACAGTTTCACCATCGAAAATTTAGAGAGGCCCTGGAGATTGAGAAAAGGCTCATCAATCTTAATAGGGATGATGGCTGGAAGATTAGCAGTTGCTGGGTCCCAGCCCTGTCTTCCTAGCCTCCCCAGTCCCTCTATTTTAATGTCTTAGGGTTTCTTTTTTCCCTCCCCTTAGAAGATGTTTTCTGTGGTTGATCCTTTTTTCCCTTGTTTATTTTGATGTCTTTTATACTTTTTAACTTTTAATCTTGATTTATATGTTCATCTTTAATCTTAGCTTCCTAATAGTATATATGAGAATTAGTATTATTAATCCCTTCCTTTATCTTAGTTTCTTATCCTTTTCATTATTAGTAAGATAATTAATAATTAATTTCGTTACCTTAATATTTGGTCCGGATTTCAATTATATTTTTAGGTTATATGTAAATGGTGAATTAAATGTATTAATCTATATATATATATAACTACGACTAACTTTTGAATTGTTTGGGTAATTAATATAATAAAATAGTTAATATACCAATAAGATTAGCTTATAACATACTATTATAATGTGATTCATATATATGTAGATTTATTTACAAACAATTAAATGATCCTGAGGATATAATCTAAAATATTTCATTATTTGAGCAAGACTCTAAAAGTCATTTTAATTCATCCTAATTATCCGAATATTGTATCCATAATTTTGATTCAAATAGATATTGATTAATTAACTATTATAAATTACCAACAATATGATAATTTAATTATAATTTCTAAAGAATATATTTGGTTTTTATTATGGTTTATTTTAAAAGGTGGAATATATTTTTTACAACCTAATAGTATTTATAATTAATTTATTTTAATCCCTTCGTTTTACTTAATTTCCTAGTATTATATATTCGATATGATAATTTGAACCATTATATGTATTAATAAAATGACCTAAATCCCATGGTATATACTTATCTTAATTTGATATTGAAAATATTATTATAAAGTAAATAAATTGATATTTTGTTTCAATGTATTTAAATGATTATTTATTTTTTATAACCCATTAATGAAAAGTTTTATATATATATATATATAATATAATATATATATATATATTATATATATATATATTATAATAAATAATATATATAATATATAAATATATATATAATTTCATTAATAGATGATTATATTTAGTTATATAAATATATATTTGAATTACTAACCCGTAGGGTGTTTTTTACCTAATTTTACTAACTTCTTAGAATAATAATAATTAAAAATATAGCAAATAAAATAATTATTATTTGGCTAAGGTCATAGTCAAAATTAGCCGTTATTATTCTAGCCGTTGGAGTCTCTGCACTTACTATTTAACCAGCTAGATCTGGATTGGTTCTTCAACTTGTCCTGACGATGAACCACACTGGTTGGTTCAAAACGCGTCGACAAAAGAATTTTTATGTGATTTTGCCGAAAATTTCTAGACAATGTTATGGATCACAGAAGTCTAAATTCCTTAA
>APFE030369745.1:7521-26118 GCA_000404065.3 Pinus taeda
CTCTCCCTCTCTCTCCCTCTCTCTCCCCCTATCCTTCTATATCTCGTCCTCCCCCCCTCTCTGTCCTTCTATCTCTCATCCACCTCCCTCTCTCTCCTGATCTCTTCTCTCTCCCTCTCCCTCGCTTCCTCCCTCCCTCCCTACCTCCCTCTCTCTCGCTCTCTCTCTCCCGCTCCCTCTTTCTCCCTCTACCCGACTCCCTCTCTCTCTCCCACTTCTCTTTCTCCCTACCTCACACTACCTCCCTCCCTCCCCCTCTTTCTCCCTCCCTCTTCCTCATTCCATCTCTCGCACCCTCCCCCTCTTTCTCTCTCGCTCCCTTGCCCTCCCTCTCTATCACCCTCTCCCTCTCCCTCTCTCTCCCTCTCCTCGTCTGCTACCCTAACAATCTCACTCCACCTCTCCCACCCAACTCTCTCTCTCTCGTCGTCTTGTTCTTTCTCTCTCTCTCCCCCTTGCTCCCTCTCTATCTCTCACTCTCTCTCTCTCCTGCTCAGCCTTCCCCTTCTTCCCCCTCTCCCTCCATCTCCCTCTCTATCCCTCTCCTCCTCTCTCTCTCCGCCTTTCCCTCGAACGCTCCCACTCTCTAGCTCTTTTCCCCTCTCGCTCTCCCTGTCCCACTCCCCCCTCTTATTTCTCTCTCTCCTCCTCCTCTCCCTCTCTCCCGATCTCACTCTCCCTCCACCGCTCTCTCCCTCATCGCTTGTTCCCCTCTCCATCTCTCTCCCCCTGCCTCCCTCTCCATCAATACCCTCACCACCCTCTGCATCTCCCTCTCTCTCCTCGTGCCTCCCCCTTTCCCCCCTCCTCCTCACTCCCTCACCCTTTATCCTCCTCTCCCTATCTCTCTAGCTCTATCTCTCTTCCCGTCCCTCCACTTCTCTCTCTCCCTCTCTCCCCACTCTCCCTCTATCTCCTTATCTCCCCCTCCCTCTTGCACTCCTCCCTCTCTCCCCCTCCCTAACTCCTTGCCCCTCCCTATCCCACTCTCCCTATCCATCACTATCTCCCTCTCTCCCTCCCTCTTTCTCTCCTTCTCCTACCTCCCTCCTCTTTCTCACTCTCTCCCTTCCCTCCCTCTCCCCCTCCCCCTCTCTAACCGTCTTCCCTTCCCCCTCTCCCCCTCTCCATTTCCCTCTGCCTATCAATCCTCCTGGTCGCTCTCCCTCTCCCTCTCTCTTTCAAACTATCTCTATCCTCTCATTATGTCTCTCTCTCATTACCTCTCTCTCTCTCACACACACTCTCTCTATCCCTCCCTCTCCCTCTACCTCAAAATATTTCTCTGTCATCTCTCCTCCTCTCTATGACCCTCCCCCCCATCACCTGCCACCTTTCCTTACCGGTTTTCCTCCCCCACTCCCTCTCTTGATCTCTGTCCCCAACTCTCTCTCTCTCTCTCTCTCTCTCTCCCAGCCCTGTCTCTCTCTCTCCATCTCCCTCTTCCTCGGTCCTTCCCTCACACCCTCTCCCTCCATGTATCTTCTTTCTTTGTCTGCCTCCTTGCCTCCCTCCCTCTCTCTACCTCTCTCTCTCTCCCTCTCCCTCTTGTTATCTCCCCCTCTCTCACCATCCTATCACCCCCCCTCTCTCTCCCTCCTCTCTCCCACTATCTCCCACTATCTCCCTCTCCCTCTTCCCCTCCCACTCTCCAACCCTTGCCTCCTATGCCTCTCTCAACTCCTCTCCCCCTCCCTCTCCCCCAATGCCACTCTCTTCCACTCCCCCTCTCCTGCTATCTCTCCTGTATCCCTCTCTCTCTCCTCCTCCCCCTCTCTCACTCCCTCCTCCTCCCACTCCTACTCTCCCTCTCCCTCTCTCTCGTCCCACCTCTCTCTCTCAGTTTCCCTCTCCCTTCCCCTATCCATCCCCCCCTCTCTCTCCCTCCATCCTCATCCACCCCTTCTCTCTCCCCCTCCCTCCCCTATCTCTCTCCCTCTATCTCTCCCTCTGTCCCCCTCTTCCTCCCCCTCTGCCACTCTCTTCACCTCGCCCTACCCGTCCCCCTCTGTCTCTCTCTCTCCCTCTCCTCCTCTCACTCTCTCTCTACCTCTCCCCCTCACTCCCCCTACCTATCTCTTCCTCTGCCCCTCCCTCACCCTATCCTCTCCTCTCTCTTTTCCCCTCCCTCTCTCTCTGTCAATACTTTCCTCCCCGTCCCACCCCTTCTCTCTCCACTTCCCCCGCTCCTTCTCTCTCCCTCTGTCTCTCTCTCTATCTCCCTTCCTCTCCCTCTCTCTCTCTCTCCCCGTACCACCCTAGTCCCACCCCTCTCTTGCACCCCCCGCCTTCTGTCTCCTGCCCCTTATGCTCGTTATCTCTCTTGCTCTCATTATCACCATCATATCATCAAACAACCTAATTTAGCATGTCATTTAACAAACAAGAACATAATCATATCATTTAACATATATAATCCACATCATGTAGGAAACAAAAAGCTCTTATGAATTGGAAATCAATAATCATCATATTATTTAAGAAAGACAATCATTATATCACCTAAGAATTAATAAAACAAATACATACATAATCATATACAATTTAAACTTGCAAAAAAAGTCAACAACATATTATCTAATTAGCAAAAACACAACAACCATCATATCACATAAAAAAACAAAGTTGTTTTCAGTTAAAAAAAAATAAAATTTAAGCGTGTTTTCACATTTAAATAAACAAACACATTCATTTCACATGTCTTATGAAAATAAAACAATTCTACTCATAAATAAACTATTTTATATCAACCAATTTGCAAAAATAAATAATTAAATATAAATTTTTAAATTAAATATTTAATCTACCCTATTGGAAGTCTTCCCTATAAATAAGTAAAGTAAAACGAGAATTCCCTTAAAAATAGGTGAAGTAAAACGAGAATTCTAAAACATTGGAAGTGTTCCCTAAAAATAAGTGGAATAAAACCAGAATTCTAAACTATTGGAAGTCAAGAATTTCTTGACTTCCACGCTATTGAAAGTCTTCCCAGGAAGAGGCACTCGATGATGACCGTGAGAAGCAACTACTTCGTAACTTTTATGGCTAAAGGAAGGCTTTTACTGCTAAAGGAAGGCGAGGCAAGGAAAGGACGGTGACTACTAATTTCATCATCTCTCATTCATCTTGCGAAAACCATCATGAATATGTGCTCAGGGTTCATCAGACATTATTTTTATTTGTGATACTTATTTCTATTAGTGCTCACGGTCAACATAATGGTACTTAACTCTATGAGCGGTTTCCGGTAATCAAAATCATACATATTGATCTGGGCCAAACTAATTTATACCTATTTCTCGCTACTGGTTGTTTCGGGTAAACGGAATTCATACATCTGGCGCCAGCCCATTTCTACAGAAAACAGGGACACAGTTTATACGCAGCAGAGGAACCACAGGAAAATATCTTCACAAAAAACCCTTAAAAAGTTGAGGACTCACAAGAAAATTTCGTTATTATGTCAAAGAAATTCATAAGTATACCAAAAGCTACTCTAATTCAGAAAAATTAGAAAGCAAAGGATTATGAAATTTAAACATCGAATCGAATCGAATCTATCAGAAATCACTCATCAAAACCAAAAAGTACGTCCAATACTATCAGAAATCACTCACGGCCGTAGTTATTATTATTTTCCTGAAATCGAAAGTACCTGAAATTCTCCAGCCGAACCTTCTTGAGTCGATCGTATGTAAGTGCAGGATTTCCGAATCTCTCTGGCGCAACAGATCTGTGCATCATCGACACTTTTAAAAGAGGAAATTAGAATGTTCAATCTTGATACCCAATCAGTAAGCCATTGGAGAAGAGTGAGGCAAACAAAGAACGAAACCTTAAAGAAGATACACTACACTGCACAACTGAATCAAATAATTGACCCCCAATAAACCCAGCAATTTGGCAATCCCTAAACAAGTTACAGACACACAACACACAGGCAATTGAGAGAGGAACCAACAGAGAGTCACAGCCACACAAACATTGACATACACGAGAAAACACTTCCAAACAAACAAAAAATTTCGCTGCAAATACAAAAGAACTGCTAACTATTCGTTTGAAGCCACCCAGACCATCCCTCGTGTATTTCAAAAAAGCTGTTATCCGTTAATGGAGCGGATCAACGTTTATAACAAAAAAAAATCTTGAGATTCTTTTCTTGAAATCCCTCGTGTATTTCAAAAAAGCTGTTATCCGTTAATGCAGCGGATCAACGTTTATAACAAAAAAAATCTTGAGATTCTTTTATTGAAATTCTCGTGCAAGGCACCTGGGTAAAAGATCTTTTTCGAGAAATTCTTTCACATACATCCACGTCGGTGCAAATTTGGAATGTTCACACAAATTTGGAATGTGCTTGAATTTGAATTTGAATTTCAATTTAAGGTGGAATCTTTGAGGAGTGGAATTTAAGGTGGAACTTTTGAGGAAGCTCATTCAAATGCATGTTGCTTGGACGAGTGTTATCACAACAAGCCACATCAACACACAAATCTTAAATTAATTTGGACTCGTGGCCTATTTCCTTTTGGAAATATTTCAAGATAAGCTTTGATATGGACAAACTCAATGTTTCTAGGAGTATTCTAATATCTGTTTCGTGTTGCTTGGGATTTTTTCCTCTAAATTTTTTTAATCTTAACTTTAGATTGAGGGTTTTGCTCTGATTGATTAATCTCCTCTTCATGTGTAGGTTCTTTAGGTACAATTTTGGGCCAAAAGACTTACCGTGGAGGGCTTCACCTCCCTTTTATCATGAAATTACTATTTTAGTTCTATATGAAAGATAGTTATACCCTTGCTCATGCTTCTATGTAAGTGAACACTAGTAGGTCCAAGGGTTTCAATGCTATTATTATTTGAAAGTGCACGGAAAGCCCCTTTTTGATTGTATGTGTTTACCCTTCATTGCCACCTTTATTTTCATAGGGAGAAGACAAAGAGGTTGTCTCTAATCCAATCCAACTTCTTAGATCTGCCCTCCTTTTCTCGATACTGACGGATTAGGATTGATTAGTCTGAAATAGTGCTTCAAATGTGCATTATAAGTGCCTATTCTCCTACTAAGAGGAAACCTTGGATTTAGCCCATTACCTAAACTAACTACCATAAGATGTTAGATGAGGAAAACTTTCTTTTCGAAAAGTTGTTGCTCTCACATTTTGGCATTTCCAATGATCGGTTCTAAGGAAGGCCAAACCAGACTACTTAGGATGCGAGCATAGAAATCTAGGGAAGGGCCCTCAACTGAATCACTATGAATAGTTGACCTAAAAGAGGATAAGGTTTTCATTTTCATAATTATATGATGTTGTATATTCCCTTTATCGACTCGTTGTGAACATTGGCTATTCAATAGGTACTATGTTTCCTTGACATCATCCCTTTCTTGTGGAAGCTTAGGTTTATTAGTTGTAGGTTGCCCATGCGAGTAGTACAACTTCAGTTTATTTTAACTCGCATGTAGTGTTAGTTTAGTGTCTCCTTGATATAATCCCTTCTTTATAGTTCTTTGTTTTATATGATCTAGAAGTGCCTTATGTGTTGTATTTATCATGTTAGACCCAATAATGGATGGTTAATGATGTTCATAATAGGGAAAAACATAATGGATAGTCAATAAGGTTAACGAACATGCATGATTTGATAATCACCATGATAAGTTATGTTCATCCTTACACATGGGGGTTAGGCTCTATTTCTATGTGAAATTTGTATTAATAACTCATGGAAACATCTTTGTTGCACTATTAACTTACGCATGAGGGAGATTCACTAGTATTAGTATTTATAGATTTGTCCAATTAATCAGTTATCACAAGTTCAAAAGCATGTAGAAAGAATTACCAAATCCCTTTATCAATATTGATTTCTCTGCCTAGTTGATGAGTTGTGACAAGTACAAAAGAATGTAAGAATAATTACAAAACCCTCCATCAACCACCTCTCCTCTCTATTTTTTTGAGGTTGTACACAAATGGTGGAATTCTCAGGTGAAAAAGAGGATTAAAACTATGCAACCTCACTTGGAAAATCTTTTTCTCGATGTTATGTAAAATGAAATAACCTGACGTCAAAGTAGAAATCATTAACAGCATAACATATATGACAATGACAATATGCACAGACAAGAGTTACATATCTTTGCCCATCTTTCGTTTTAGAAAATTCCATTATCTACCCTTTAAAAAAGGATAATTTGATAATAAAGTAACTCACTTTAACCTCATCCAATGAGCTAGATGCAAAGATAATGAGCCAATCATTAGCTTACTGCATGGTGTTTAGTATTTTCCATTACAATAAATATGTAGAAACTTCAATTAGTTTGAAACTAGGTGACTCACTCCCTAAATCTTGTCGATGAACACCTTTCAAAAATAATCTTAAATTACAAAGTGACTTTAGTTTTGTGACCATATATGCTTGTAACCAACTCTCGGCATTTTTCACAATCATTCCAATGTTCTTGAGATCTCTTTCTAGAGTTGTCTTCTTAAATCACATAATTAAAGACAAAGGCGTAGCATTGCCCGCTGATCATATATTCATTTAGGGCACAATGGAATCTCTTTATTTTTCCATACAGGTCTCCATAAATTTGATTGTCGGGTAAGTTTGGTCTATAGACTATCCTCCTAACATTCACATCCATCCCATTACTCCAAATATTTGTGAGAAATCAATTTGTTGCTCCCTCCACTTAAACAATTCATTCACAGTTTGTTCGCTAAATGCATCCTGTTTGGCAGCAACCCTCCCAATAGATGTGATGAGTCTACAAAATTATTCACCCATATTTCTTGTCTCTCACACCTTCAACATAGATTTGACTAGTAGAGATTCCAAGCCATCCAAAAGGTATTCCCAAAGGTTTTATTCAGTCATCGATAGTACCTCATTGGGACATATTCTAGGACTTACAATTACTAAACATATATGATATTTAAGTTTGATGTTGTACTGAAACATATCTTATATTTAATTTTGAAGTTGTACTGTGAATCCTCAAGCATCAAGGTTTTATCGAAAAACCACTAAAATGTATTGATGAAATATTTGCAAATTAGACATTAAGTAATTAGGTCACGCCCTTTACTATGACCCAATAACAATGAAGCTCATTTTACAAGTGCCATGATTAGCATTATTCTCTACCTTACAGGAATAATGCCACAAATCATGACAGTAGACCTAGTAATGATGAATCTGAAAAATACAAAATAATGCTTTTACCACCCAATAGCTTGGCTTGACAAACTCAAAGTAAAACATTGGAGGTACTCCATTATTGTTGTTACTCTTTTATTTTGATATTCATATATGAGCTTGCACTAGCTTGGCATGGTTTCACTAGTAATTTATAAGTTTAGTCTTAAAGCTTGCAATTTCCAATTTGGATATGATCCTTTATTAGAGTCATAATACCTGGTCTCCAATTCGAATAACTTGAATCTGATTGACCAAATATACATTCTTATTTGTGTCCCTGATTCTATCACTTCAATCACATTAACTAAACTATAGGGATATATAAATAACCCATAACCAACCCTAACTTGTGAATTTTTATTAATATCATATTCTTAGTCCCACACATATGAGTAAACAATTGTATAAAACAACCTTGGTTAACTATTTTCTTAACAAATATTCAAATATATCAATTTTGACCCTTGGAAATGATAGTTGGGGAGGGTATCAATAATGTACTCAAAAAAGAAGAAGTTAGAATCATGGATTGATTCTTTGATGTGCATTACCACTTTCACCAAATATTAAAGTCTTAACATAATGAATTGACATCATGGCAAACATAGTGGTCATGTTTGTGCATGTCTTCAAAAATATCAGCCCCTTTTCAACTTATACACTTGAAATTCTATTTCCAATATAATCATTTGTTGATCTTTATTATATTAATCGGCTTCTAAAGTCTTCATGCAAGAGCAACACGCTTATAAGAAGTGTGTAAGAAGTCTAGGTTATGATTTCAATGCAAAGGGAAAATCATCATTAGCTTATTGTACTACACCGTACAATTAGTATTTCTAACATTTATGTATCAAATTCCCTCAATTCTTGATTTTGTGAATCTTGCAGAGTGCCCAATGAAGTTTCCACCTCTCAAAAAAATGCATGGATATCATTTAACTTGGCCAGAACTAGTAGAGTGAAAGAGCAATGATCAGGTTCAAGTTGTTCTTCCATTTTCTCATCACAAATATTTCTTCCTTCCAATTTAGCTAGTATAGTAATTAGATCTTGAAGACCCTCCCTGTTACTCTAAAATTCTTCCTCTTAGATTTTAACTACAAAATTAGAATATTAAAGCTCCAGTATCAAAGAATCCATTTCTCAAACTTGCTTCTTCATGGGAATCAATTAGAATTGTATTTTCTTTGAGAATCCACTTTAAGGAATGATCTTCTTCCTTTAAAGCATCATAGCCTACCTCTATCTAAGATTCCAACTGTTGAATTGAAGATTTTGTTAACCTCAAATGTGCCTCCAACTTCAAAATATTAACTTTGTGATCCTTTGCCTGATCTGACGATTTATTTTCAAGGCAGTAAAGAGCTTATTTATTTCTTATTCACCTTTCAACAAGGATGTAGGCTCGCCAAAATGTGTAGAAACTTGTTCTAAATATGTTCTTAAATCTGGTGATGAAACAACATGTTTTTGTAAATAAATAACTACCACTGTCTTCTGAGCATCAATTCTCTATTTCTGAGCAAGGTAAACCTTCTATGTCAAATCACATACCTCAATTTTTGTAATTGTCTCAATATGCATAGCTTTCTTTAAGACTAGAGGCGAATTTGTTTTACTCCATCAATTCACATAATTCATCCCAATGCCATACACTTGGGATAAAAAACTTTATTAACATCCTCTAACTCTCATCTACCTCAGTATACTTTTGAAAAGTAGGCTTGATTAGAAACAATTGCTTGATCTCATGCTTGATGAACAGGTCAAACTCTATAGCTTCCATGAAAGCCTTCTATGTGATCCTTCTATTGCTAATATTATCCAAACGATCTTGCTTGGTTCGGGAGGCTGGCTTTAAGATTCTGAGAGATAATTGATAACAAATGGTTATGAAATGGAATTAGCTCTTGCACGAGAGCAAAGATTAACCTAATAAACACTAAAATGATATTAAATAAAATTGAATTCGATCCATAACAATTTTGAGAGACAATTTATCTCTATCAACCCAAAAAACTGTTAAACAACTCAAATCACCTGCCCTACCCTTATCTTCACAGCCGCCTCCTCCTCTCTCATTATCCCAGACTGGACCCTAAGATAAGCTCGACCCAGACATCGACACAGACAGACCCTAAACTGAAGACCCTAAACTCAAACCACACCGACACAAGGAGGAAGATATAGGTATATATATATATATTCCGAACTCATTCTCGCCTCTACTTGCTATGGAATTGATAAGTTCATTATGTTTTGGTTTTTTTGAAATTTCAATTCTCGCGCTTTTCTCTTTTTTGGAAAAGGATGGGTTGATGCTTTTTCTTTTTTTAAATTTCTATTCTTGTGCCTCCTATTTTTGAAAAAGATGTCACGTAAATGTTTTTTGATGCCATTTTATGCTTTTTCCGTCACTGATGCTTTTGTTGACGGGTTCATGCTTTTTCTGTCCAATGGGCTCATGCTTTTGTTACCATTTTTTTTTGAAGGGAAATATCAAACGCACATCTTGCCCACAGGGCTTCCATATATGTTTTTCTTTTATTTATTTATTTATTTGCAGTTTATAATCTAGTGTTCATTTAATTTTTATTTTAAATTTTTATTTACTTTTGTAGATGTTTGTAGTAGGGTGTTGAAAAGCTTTGAGATCCAAGAGTTTGATGGATATATTATGTTATTTATTTTTTATTTTATTTAATAGTTGTTATATGAAATTTATTGAATATTAATATTATTTTTTATTTAAAATTGCAAAGTAATATGTATTTAGGGTAAGTGTCTTAACAAATTTGCAAAACTCTTTTTAATAAGTTTTAAAAAGGGAAAGTAGAAAATTGTGTGTGTACGAATATTTACAATGAGGGGCGTCCTCCTTGATATATAAGAATACAGGAATTAGTGTAGCCATATAAATGAAATGGCTAGAAAACTCAAATGAACATCAAAACACTCAGCTCATGATATATTTCACATAGCCAAGCCAAAAAAAAATCATGAACATCTCAAAACTCATAATTAAATTTGTATTAAAACTCATAATTAATTTGTCTTCCATAAAAATTTTCTATTTATTACTGGAGTAAGATTTTTGTCCATTTTACTTTTCTAGGAAATAAACTTATTAAGGGATTTTAGAAATGTAACTGAATATTGTTTATCAATCCTAATGTAGTTGGATTTGAGATCTAACCACATATGAGGGGCTTGGGTGGAAGTGAATTTTTTAAACCAATTTGTGTCAACTCAACCCTAATGTAGTTGGTTTGAGATCTAACAATGTATGAGGGGCTTGCTAGATGGGAATCTTTTAAACCAATTTATGTCAATAGCAAGTCACATATATATTTCTATGAATTATTATTTAGTATTTACATTTCTTCTACTCTTCCATTGTTATAGTTAGCCCAGTGAAAAACATTTTTTTGTGCTTAATTTCCTAACAAAATGTAGCATTGTAGAAGACTTGAACATTTTTTAGCAGGCGAGCTTTCCGTCTTTTGCCTGGCTACTATTGTCAACATCCCATTTTGATATGGCTTCTTGAAACTTATGTTTTTTTTCATACCCACATTTTAATTTGATCTTAGGTATGTTCTTAATAATTTTATCAAAGTATGCATTTCACCATGAACATTACGCATGCTTAAATTAAAATCAGATTGAACTAACTTGATTGCATGTTCCTATTTAATATTCATGCAAACTAGTGTGGTACTCAATGGTCATTGTAGGCGTTGATGTTCAACCTTTAAACCTAGTATTCAAAATGCAGTTTATTTATAGTTCTACGGATAAAGAAGGAAATGGTATCTCTTAGTTTTCTGAATTGTTTCATTGCCATATTGTTCTACTACATCATACCAACATATGTATCTATCTATCTATCTATATATATATATATAATATATAAATATAGATATATATATTATATATATAAAATAATATATATATATATATATAGACTATATCATACCATTTTTTTTAGGTTAGGTTTGTTTTGTATCTTTAGTTGGTAACAAGTAGATATTTGTGAAGACATTTTCTAGAAATAGTTAGGGAATTAATTAATTCACTCGAAATACTATAACTCTAAATGTAGAAAGTTATAACATTATTGACTATGTGAAAGTCAAGATTCAACAGTAAAATTTGTTAAAAAGAAATTGCAATGTGGATGGGATTTAATTGATCAAATAAACAAAATAATTTTATGCCTTATTTTCTACCTCATCTTACAAGTGGGATACAAAGATTTATTGAGATTTGGAGTAGCAAAACCATTATTTTGAGTTGGAGAGCTCGTACACCATTGATAATATGAGGGAAAATATTTGACAAAACGGTATACATCTTTCTTGGTGATGTTTAATCTTCCTAGCAAGCAAGTATAAAATGGTTGTTGCTTAGGTTATTATAACGTCTAAAATGAATCAACTCTTCACTTCGTTTTGTGTCTAAGAGATAAAATCCATATCATGGTCAAAACTACAAGTAGGAAGAAAGTTACTCTTGAGGTTGAGAGGTTAGATACCTTTAACAAAGTTGAGGCCAAAGTTCAATACAAGGAAACATTTTCTTGAGATTGTAAAAGATTGATATTTTTTAGAAGAAGTGAGAAGATGATAGCATTGTGGTCAATTATAACATTTATAAGAATCTATACTACTTCTTTGCCTTAATCTTCAAGGGGTTAAGAGGGGAAACAATATTTAATTTATTGCATTCTCTTGTGAAGACATCAATCCTTTGTAAGCACCAACTTATAGTAATTGTTGGCTCCAACATGAACTCAACCATCACTACACCAAAACATGGACTTCAAATCAGGCTTGCGCTAGATATTCAAAGACATAACTCATCCCTAAAACATGGCCTTCAAACATCAAAGCATGTCCTCTAAAACTCGGCCTTCCAACCACATAACTCATCCCCTTAAACTCGGGTTTTGAAAGGAAAGTATTCATCCTTGAAAAAGATAAATAAAACATACAAAAGATCTTCCCCAAGAAAAAAGACAAAAATCCTTCAAATATGTGCCAAAAACCTTCCATAGAGAACTACTTCAACACAGATGCACTTCACTTCTTCTTAGTTCATGAGGTATGAACCTCAGACCTTCTCCCTGGCTCTACTAAAACTAGAACCAAATTATTGAGTCGAGTGGTTAGAGAAGTTCATTTTCACACCTATTTATTTGTGTTTGGATTTTGGGTTAGGGTTGACTTGTCCACTAGTTGGGATGACTTGCTCAATTGGCATAACATATAGTGAGTATTAAAAAATTCATTTATCCTCAACTTTGAGAATTTATAAAGAATGCCATATATGATTGGAACGGTCTTGGAAACAAGTTTATAACCATATATCTTATGCTCCCATTTGAGCTAGGTATTTGGAGAAAATTAACCTTCAAAGGTAGAGTACCTAATCAGTTGGGTCATATTAAAAAAATATTTGATATCTCCTCATTCCTATAGAATTAGAGGGAGTTCCATATAACGTTGGAAAAGTATCATAATATCTTATTTGACTATGTAATTTACTATTTCATTTGGACAACCTTTGACATCAACAACAACCATTTTCAACACTCACCACTTCTAAGTTAAGCAAATGAAGAATCTTCTATTCTACATGTGTTGTGATGTCCATATGAGCGAGCCAGTAATAGGTCTAGTTTTATGGTGATTGGTTTGCAAATACCCATTAGATGAAATTTCAAATGTCAGTGGAACAAGATGATCCATGTTCATGTTCTAATTTTCTCTCTTCCATTTGGTTACTGCCATTTGAAGGGGATTAAATGTGTTATAATTCTCGACCCCATTACAAGCAACTTGTCTACCATAACACTGATACCAATATTCTCATCATGATTTGGCCTTTCTTTCCTCCATCCCAAGTTACCAAACCTTATATTCACTACGATGTTCATATCATCTAACCTCATATCGAACTCTTGGATTCCATGCTAAAGAAAAGAAAAATCCTCTGCCATATTTGCATTGTAACCTGAAGGTATAATTCAGTGGAGGAAACCAACACATTGATCTAAAGAAAAGAAGAAAATAAGCATGATGGGAGAGATATTGGCCTCTAAAGGTTGGGAGAAGCAACTATGGTGATCTGAAGCATTTAATATTAAAATGAAACATGGGCCTATAGTGTAAGACCTCAAAATAAAACAGTCATGTCCAGTGATTCCCAACAATGTAAGGCCCACCACCCTTGTTGCTATGCTACCTCTTGATGCCATTGATCCTACTCCAAAATTGTACATCGCTTGGGTTTAAGCTCATTTGTGAGCAATTGCTAGTGGTGGTGCTAAGCTATTTTTCCTCCTCTTTTTCGCTCCACCCATCCTTGGCTACCACCCTTGAATGTTAATCAGGTGCTCAATATTTAGCTCAAAACCTCAATGACCGCACCCGTCTCGGAAAAAGGATCCGAACACAACTCGTTTCACTGAAAATCGAGTTCGTATGAGGAAGATGTCACGTTCCGTCCACTTTTCCAAACAGAAGAAATTTTTAAAAAAATTGCACAGTCAATAGTCTGTACTGCTGATGTGGCAAGTGACTGTGCAAGGTCAACATTGGTCAACAATCCAATTAGGCCTCGACAAGTGTCATATTTTTGTTAGTTATCATATATGGTGACGTGGCATGATTTGTTTGGTTAATGGGGGACGAATGAGGAGGGGACAAGTGACAAGCCTAGAGGTTGCCACGTCTCCCTCCCAAAAGGTCAGCTTAGTGAGCAGTGGAACAAATTTTGTGGCAGGCTGGGTGGTCGAACATGGAACCTGTACTAAACAACCGCAACACATTTCCATTACATCACCACATTACAACTTAACCGTTATGTTTACCGCACCTATTTCAAGTTTAATGTAATGCAAGTTGGGGGTTAGGAGGGCCAACCCGTAGGCCAACCCTCCCATGTGAACGCTCCATTGGTGGTTACGGTCATATATATTCAATAGTCACCATAAATTGTGCCACATAAACCATAACCATTAGAATTATGCCATTGCATGTGTCCGCCTCCACCAACACCACCGAAGTTAATGGTTATTAAAAATGTGGTTTGCGTTAATCACGTTTAGTGGTTAATTAAGTGCGTTTTAAAATTAATTAACTCTAGTTTAACTTGGCAGAAATTATGGCAGACCTCCAGAATTGGTGCTAACTCCAGTTTTAGTGGAGTCAATTGGAGTTCCTCCAGTTTTAGAGGATTTTTCCTAGGGAAAGCTTTTTTGACCACAACTGGAGGAAAATTTGAACAATTTGAGCTAAAAAAAAGGTGTTCCTAGCTAATTTGAGCATCCTGAACACATTGAATAAGGTTAAAGGAGCAGTATAGCTTTGTAAACAATTTTTTTTTTACCACATTGAGCTAATACAGAGGCCCAGACCATGGACGCTAGACAAAGGAGATGTAGCCCAGGACGGGTGAAATCCTTCATCGAAACACTGTGTTAAGAGTTCATGTTGATGGTTTGCTGTACTTTTCATTAATTTTTTTCAACACTTGCTTTTAATGCTATTTTTCTCATGTATTTCACCTAAAACTTGATAAAATTTACATGTTTCTAATCATGAACACCATAAGAGAAACATGCACAAGAAGCAATTGAAAAGCATTTGCTTGTAAATCTGAAATTGAAATTAGCACAACAAAAAAAACATTCAACAACATATCAAGTAGCTCAACAAGTTGAGTTTAGAGAGTTGGAGAATGTGAAAAACTATCAACTTCCAATTTGAAAATGCAATCATTGAAATCATATTGAACTAAGTGGAATATTCAAAAATCATGAGAACTTAGTCAGTTACAACTACCTCACATGGAAATGGTCATAGATGAATGACTTACTTAATGTATTTGAATCCCAAAAGACGATATCTAATATAATGCACTGCAAAAACCCCTCAATACTTAAATAGTTCAATACTCTAAATTAATAATTTTGAAAGACTTTGGATTCATGTAGAATGTCTTTATAGGATAAGAAACAACAATATATCGGTAGGTCAATAGAAAATTTATGACATAAGAAAGTTGAAACACTACCCACAATATAATTTTCCAACTGCAACAAATTTTTTAATCATGGTAGTATACCTTCTCTATAAATAATTTAAACTCAAGATGACGTACCTGTAGAGAATGCTTAGTAACATTAATTGGAAAATATTTTTTACATTGAAATGAATCCACTAGACTTTGCAGCGACCAATCATTTACATGTGTCCATAAAAAAGATATCATAAATTAGGTAACTCACAACAGTTATAATAGCCGAGGAATATACCTACCTAAAAGACACCATAGATGCTTGCCATACCACAATCCAATTAGAAACATGAACATGTTGAAATGTATGCTATTTGTTGAACTTAATTAAAAAGAAAAATATGTATCATTTAAAATATAAAATAAACTTTGCATGAATTTAATAGTATGTAATTTTGGTTTTCCAAAAGGAAAATGACACATTTATTCCATGTGAAAATGCATATCAATGGATTCCAAAAATAACTTCATAAGCTACCTTCATAGCACTACCAACTTCCCCCGATGGGGGTGCACATGCATTGGTATAAATGGCATGTGATCGGCTATCCAGGCCTGCCTCCCCTCCATGTGAATATTAATGTTGCAGTGATGACAAGACTCGATACTTACTCCTCTGGCGTGACACTCCTCCTCAAGCACTTTGAGGATAAATGTGAACCTTTGTACATGATTTAGCTCAATTTGACAGTTTGGGCAATGAGTTTGGCTGGTAAGCAGTTTGATAGCAATCAGGTTTGTCTTTATGGTGCCTCACAGGGGCTATGGCCTTGGGTGAGGAAGGAAAAGGACACTTGTAGTAGCTTGAAGTGTTTCGACATCAGTCTCCTAGTCTACCCTTGGGACCATGGTACAAAGACAGTCAAAAGTCTAGTTCTTCTCCCTCGCTTCTATTGGCAACAAAGATTTTTCATCACTCTGCTAGCTCCTGGACCCTCTCTTGCTTCAGCGAACCGCCACAGATCTTTACAAGTGCATGGAGTTTTATTTGGCATATGGTATTTTATGCTTTGAGGTCGGGTCTCGCCCTTAGCCCGAATGACATTTCATTCTCTCGGCCAACATTTGGGGGTGGGGGTTATGTTGATGTGCATCCTTGGGGAGGTGTCTCAGAATTATTTTACTCTGGAACCTATGTTGGGTAAAATTGAGCCCTTCTCACCTTATTGGTAGTACTATAGCAACGTTGGATACATTGTAGCACCCCTTGTAATGATCCCCATCCCCCTCCTAGAAATTTTGTCAATAGTTCTGGTTTCTTCTTGTGTCTGTCACAACATGCTATGGCCATATACCCATATGAAAATAATGTATGTAAATTGTGTACGTTGGTATTCTCCAGACCCCAATCTCAGAAAGTTTGGTTGGAATGAGGGAGTGGGCGATGTTGAGAGCATTTTTGTACGCTATTTTATTTTGAACATCTAATGAAAACCATTCTGTAAGGAAAAAAAAAAAGAACAATGACAACGATAATCTCATTTCCCTATGGTGTTAAAAATTGCATGTAGATCATTGAATTTATTGAGCTCAAAATATGCCTTCCCCTCCTCTTTACCAAAGTTGAACTTCATTGCACTTGTCAGATTTACTAGATCAGATGGCTATGACTCCCCGCCGACTTCATCACTTTCAAGGATGAGCCCTCGACCCGCTTCTCAGGCTGTCGGGTTGTGGAATTACCTCTATATATTGTTGGGCGAGGAAAGTTTGAGAAGGTAAGTGGGCTCTTGAGAAGTTAGAAGTGAATAGATTAGCTTTTGTGAAGGAATTGTTTGTTACAAACATGTCAAGTGATTGCGTAAACTGTGACTACGCTGACAAGAACCACTACACATATGTTTTCTTTTAGTCTCAATTTATTATCAATCTCTCTTCATTTTCCTTTTAAAATTTCGTGTCATTTGTCACGATTTCAAATTTAGCTACATCTGAGCTCATTCGATTTTGTGTTGTTTTGTTTCAAAGTAAAAAGGGCTTCCAGATGGACGGTATTGTGGAGACCGCTTATGAAATGGGGTATTGAGTTATATGTAGTAGTTATAAGTTTCATTTCCATGGTTTCGAAATGATATGATAATTGAATGTATTTTGATTTGATGTGAACATGCATGGTGGAAATGTATCTATGGAGAATGAATGCAAGTGCGGCCCCAACTGCCAGTGCGGTTCTTGCAGCTACCACACCTGATTCAAAATATAGTCTCTTCAATGTTGGTTTGCAATACGGGTGTTATGAGTCCAATATAATGTCTTCAATAATAGTTGTCTCTCCAATTGGAGTGTAATAAGTCCAGTATGTTCCACCAGGCATGATGTTACTATACTAGGAATTTTAAATAGAGACTCAATTTACATAGGTTTGGGATTTTTAGTGTCGCTTGTATTGTTCGTGGCATGCCAATTACTATGCTACTCACCTTAAGCCATCTTTGACACTTTTGGAAAAAAATTTCTCTGGTTTGTATTGCAGGGTGAACCATATGGGGAATTCCAATTATTTAATTGAGGGATACTATTAATTGCGTTGATGTTTAGGTGTGCGAAATTTCCTTATGGGGAAGTTCATTTTTCGGAGTTCCTCTACACAATGATTCTTTGGCACAATGAAATTCAAAGTGGTGGTATCTACAAAGGATACTACGTATAAAAATTATTTGGAAGTTTGAGATCTTAACATTAATCTTTATATAATAATAATATGTGCCATACTTAATTTTTTTTTAATACAATTTCTTAATTGTATGTTTCAATCGTACATATACTGTAATTTATGGTTGTTATTAATGATAAAACTTTTGAACCAAAATTCCCTTTTAGATAACACTTAGGCTTGGTTGATTAAATGGTCCATATGATATTGCGTAGTGATTTGTTGAACTTCTTTTGGTACATTTCGTGGTTATAACATCTTTGTACTCGTAAAACGACACTCTTGGGTCATAGTCACACACACTACACTCGTTGCACTTGGGGAATGTGTATAAAGTGATGTTTTCATGTATAGTCATCATTGTTCAAGTATATTTAAGTTTTCTTGAGGAGTTTGTATGTGTCGTGCGTGGTTCTATGTCTAAACTCATCATGTTCACCCCTCACCTCATATTTTAGACTTCGACAAATATTTGGCTTCAAAGTAAACTCGTTAAGGCGAGAGCACACAAGCACACTATGAAGCCTTTATGGGGAATCCTTCATTTTTTGGAAGAGAACCATGCACCCTCCAAGGGCACAAGGCTCAAAATAATGGGTTTTCTACTCAAAATCTCAATAAAGCTTTGTATCCCACCTCTA
>APFE030369746.1:0-15282 GCA_000404065.3 Pinus taeda
AGCTAAGAACTGATAATGGTGGAGAATATGTTAAAAACACATTCATCAACTTTTGCACTGAAAATGGAATTCAAATGCACATACTGTTCCATACACTCCACAACAAAATGGTGTAGCTGAAAGGAAAAATCGCACCTTAAAGGAAATGGCTAATTGTATGCTGCAATCTAAAGGACTCAGTCTTAGTTTTTGGGCCGAAGCAATTAATTGTGCAAATTATATAATAAATCGCATTCCTACTAAGGTTCTAAAGAATATCACTCCAGAAGAAGCTTGGAGTTCCATTAAACCAGATGTAAGTCACTTTCGTGTTTTTGGAAGTGAAGCATGGGCCCATATTCCAGATGAAAAGCATAAAGCTTTAGAACCTAAGAGTGAGGAAATGTACTTTTGTTGGATATTCTGAAGATGTAAAAGGTTATAGACTTATTCCATTTAAGTCCAAAAATGTTATCATTAGAAGAGATGTAAAATTTGATGAAAATAAATCGGCCTGTGAGGCTAGTCCGGCGGATGTGCCACCTCTTCCTATCTCTTCTACTTTTGAAAACATTTCTTCTTCAAATGATGAAAGTGAGGATGACAATCCTCCCCCACCTTCTGAGGATCCTCAACTTCCAAGATGGGTCCGTGCTACTCGGGATGCAGCAGGTGATCTTGCCGGTGATCCTACAGATCAGCGACGTACACGTTCTCAGTTTGAAAGAGCCTCTTCTTTACTGGCTCAAGCTCCAGTAAATCATGATCCTGACACTTTTGCAGAAGCTTCAGGGCATCCACATTGGGAAGCAGCTATGAATGAAGAATATCATTCATTGTTGGCAAATGATACATGGGATCTTGTTCCTCTACCAAAGGGACGCAAACCTGTTAGATGTAAATGGGTTTACAGAACCAAGTATGGACCAGATGGGAAAGTTGATAAACATAAAGCTCGTCTTGTTGCTAAGGGCTTTTCACAGGTTGAAGGCATGACTACACTGAAACCTTCTCCCCTGTTGCCAAAATGAACTCTATCCGCCTTGTTCTTTCCCTTACTGCCTCTTTAAAAAAATGGGAAGTCCATCAGATGGATGTTAAATCTGCCTTCTTGCATGGGGACTTGCATGAAGAAATCTTTATGGAACAACCCATTGGCTTCATCCAAACAGACTCCAGCCTTGTATGTCGACTTAAGAAATCTCTTTATGGTCTCAAGCAAGCTCCTCGGGCTTGGTATGCCAAAATGGATAGCTTTCTTTTAGAATCTGGCTTTTCTAGGTGTTATTCTGACAATACTGTCTACACCAAGAAAGTGGGCAACTCTCTTATCATCCTGTTCTTTATGTTGATGATTATTATTCTTACTGGCAGTGATCCCAACCTTATAAACCATGTGAAGTCCAGCCTTAAAAAGAAATGTGAAATGACAGACTTAGGACACTTACACTATTTTCTCGGTCTTCAAGTCTTGCAATCCAAGGAGGGTATTTCCCTTTCCCAGTCCAAGTAAGCTTGTGATATTCTTCGTCATTTTCACATGGAAGAATGTAAGCCAGCCCCTTCTCCCTTTCAGTCTGGAGTCAAACTTTCAGTCTCTTGTACTTCTCCTGAAGTTGATGCTACCTTATACCGTCAACTTCTAGGAAAACTCTTGTATTAACCCATACTCGTCCTGACCTTTCCTTTGCTGTTGGCCTTGTTGCTCGTTTTATGCAAAACCCCGTGAAAGTCATTGGAAAGCAGCTAAAAGAATACTTCGTTATGTTCGAGGTACAGTACAGTTTGGGATTCATTACAGTGCCAAAGCAGCTCCTCTATTAGTTGGTTTCAATGATTCTGATTGGGCTGGTGACCCTGATGATCCGAAGTCTACTGCCGGTTATGTCTTCACTCTTGGTTCAGGACCTATTACATGGGCTTGTAAGAAACAGGCTGCCATTTCTCTTTCGTCAGCAGAAGCAGAGTATCGTGGTGCCGTGGAAGCTAGTAAGGAAGCCTTGTGGCTTCGTCAGATCCTATCAGAATTTGGCTTTGAGCAGCAGCATCCAACCACACTTTGGTGTGATAATCAAAGTGCCACTCAGCTATGCAAAGATCCAGTCCAGCATCAGCGCAGCAAACACATTGAACTACACATGCACTTCATCAGAAAACTCATTCATGACCATGTTCTGGAAGTGCAATATTGTTCAAGAGATGATCAGGTTGCAGACATCTTCACAAAGGCTCTCACAGAGGCGAAGTTCACTAAACTTCGATATATGCTTGGAGTTCAGGAAGTTGTCACTAAGGGGGGATAGGCTCTAGTGCCTCCTTCCTTCTCCTATTGTGTCATATTTGTAAATCCTTCAATCCTATCCCAAGTTGTTCCTAAGGGGGGATGAATATTTCGACACATAGGAAATAGTTAAGTTCAACTTGGTCTAGTATAGAGTTAGGTATAGAGTTAGGTAAAGTGTGTTTCTTTACCGTTGTACATTTTGTAACTTACAATCCGACGGTCACGATATGTAGTGATCCGACGGTTCATTCTCTCCTCGGTATTCCCGACACTTGATCCGTGGCTTGACACCCAATTGGTCCATGAATTCTATTTAAAGCGCATGGAGGGTCATTTGTAGGTTCACCGTGCATGAGAGAAGCTTATGTAAATTTTCATTCTTTTATTAATAAATTGCCTGTAGTAGCCACATTGGCGCAGGCCGTGGACTGTTTCCCTCTCTAAGGGGTTTAACCACGTCAAAATACTGGTGTATTGATCTGTGATCTGTTTGTGAGCGGTGTCCTTTTGGTGTTCTGTCTGAGGAACTTACCCTGTAAATTCCTACATGTCATATGTCATGATTGACATAATGAGCTATGTAATACGTTTATACTTTTTCTTGTTGCAAAGGTTTTCCATATTTTCAAAATATAAAAAAAAATAAAAAATGTAAAGAGGGAATACCCTAAAAGAAAAATTAAAGGTTAAAAAGAATAAAAATGGTCAAAAAATGAGAGAAAATGAACTCCAAACAAAAATAAACTAGGAAAGTGTGCAAGTTCAAATGCCACTTCTTTTTCATTTTGTGTAATAAATAATTGTGTGTGGCTTGTCACTTATGCCACAATTCATGAATAGTCAAAATATTTAAACTTGACTAATTCATTTTCAATTTCATGTTGTAAAAATAGAGAATAAATATCTGACCAAACAGTTTAATCTTGGCAGATAAGTAGATAGGTAGAATAAATAAAAAGGAGCTCAAAATTATAATATAAATTATAATCATAATACAATAATATAATAATGTAAATATAATATTTTAACAAACCATTAGAATCAACACAAAGTACATGCCATACAGACCATTAGAATGAATCCTTCCTCATTTATTATTTCACTCACGTATGAGTGTTTATTTAAACATAAAGGTTAGTGTTATGAAAACTAAGGCAAGCATTTAAAGTCCTTCTTAGCCATCGCATATCGAAAAAAATGATTGATTGCATTTTGTTTTGGAATGCCCTTTTATTAAAGATGTGATGCGAGAAATTATGCGATGAAGTGAGCATGAGGCCACAGGATCTCAAAAATTTACATTAAAGTTTTTTAATACGCCATATAGAACCAAATCGTTTATTGCTCATCACATTTTTCTTTGTGAAAATGTTAAGGTTTCTTTTTGTTTTAAATTTGCGATAAGACTTTGCGAGAAGTGTTTTCTTCTTATAAGCTTTTCTTTTGTGATCTGGTAATGAACTTTCATCGCATCGCATCAAGGGACTCCATTGGGGTTTTGAAAACTTGATTAGTTATGAATTTTGCAAAGTGAAATTCACGATGGATGCAATCGTGTTATATATTTTTTATTTTTTATTTTTTGTTTTATTTTATATATTGTTTTATTTTGGTTTTATTTTAATAAATATTAGTTTAGTTATAAAATTACCTAAAGCATATTTTGCTTATTTAAGCTACAGCCACTTTGAAATTCTGGGTTTTCGAGATTAGTAATCTATTTGAAAAATGGAGTAAATTACTGAAATCGTGATGCTTCATGATTTCGCTGTATAAGTAAAAAAATGAAAAATGTTAGTGATAACTAACTAGGGGTTAATATTTAAAATGAATGCATTATTGAACTAATTTAATTACAAAAATGGAAATTGTACATTTTATGCATTTTTAACCCAGACGACATAAATAATTAGACTTCAAAGGAGCGCCATTCACAAACCAGTTGACCAAATGAGGTGAAACAAGCATCAATGGGAAGCTTATAAAAAATCGATTTTAACAAAGTAATCAAAACAAGAATCTAAAGAAAATAAAAAAATTAAGAAAATTGTGGGGTAATTAACTTAATAAAAATCCTAAAAGGCATTTAGCCAAAAATTTTATAGAAAGGGTCCCCATTATTTGAGGTGAACAAGTCAAAAATGGCGGGGTTATGTTTTACCACAACACCACCTTGCCTTTCCCCTGTGCGGTGGGCCTCTCTTTCTTCTAGTGCTTCCTTGGTTACTCGCACACCAGCTGTGTTGCTTTATGTTTATCCTTCTTCATCTTGGAAGCCTCTCTTGTCAACGTAGGCTTCGTCTTAGGTGACCTCGATGATTTTGGCACTGTGGCGGGCGTCTCCACACTTACGACCTCAGGGGCAGCTCCCTCAAAGGCCGTAGATCCTCAAAAACTTGCAATTTCTATGAGCGTCAACATGAGGCTATTCAGGAGCTCTTGGGTTTCCTTAGGAAACTTGTCAAACACTAAACTAGCCACCAAATCCTCAAAAACTGCAGGATTCATGCACAATCGATAAAACGACACAGAAGCTCTCAACATGCAAAGTGTTTTTCATTGGACAGCCATTTGTAATTTATAGGCTGATCCCGATTTAAACAGGAATGCAACAAATTATAGATATAACCATAACTAAAGAGATGTAGCAGAAATAATACTTCATTTCATTAATGTAAAATACTGAAATATACTTACAAATAGAAATGGAAATAAACCAGCTAGGCCGATGGTAGCTTATCTCTGAGAAGAGATGTGGTGGCTACATGCCTTTTAATTGTGTTACAATGAGGTTCAAAGGCCTATTTATTATTGAGTAACAATGGAAAACCATAAAAAACCAAAAACCTAACCATAGGAGATGAAGCACCAAACTGTGGGCCCTGTTTGGGTAAATTGGCACATCAACTTCTCGAGGTCGTAACTTTGGCATATGGTGGCACGCACCATAGCTTGTTAGAAAGATGTATCCAAGGAATACAACTTTGGGAAGAGCAACATCAGTCCATGGACCCATGTTGGTCCTAGGTTTCCCCAAAAATGTCGTTTAGGGCCTCAAAACGGCTCCAGAAGTTCAAGACCCAAAAAACTGCTAAAAATAGTAAATTGTGTTACAATTAAGGAAACTGAAAAACTAAAAGAGATAGTTGTGGGGATCCAAGTGGGATAGGTGGGTGGCCACCAACATCCACCTGGATCATAAAAAAATTTGAATTCAAATCTGACTCTTCCCCCCCCCCAAATCTGCTAATAAATGCTAGATTGGCGACAAATTTTCAAATATCTCGCTCTTAATTCCAGCCTTAAATGCCGCCCCCCCACTCCTCTTAGCTATTTTATCACTACCAAATCATGAATAGTGATCGTAGTGATCACTTTCTGGCTGCCCTGCGTGGTATCTCCTTCTATAGCGTAGATCTCGTTGCACTTTTACTGACGCTGTGACATTCTTCCATCTCGCGTAGTCACCTAGTCAGGCAGCTCTACAACCAAGGCAGTGTAGTTTATAGTCCTGTGCATCCTTTCAGATGCTTGGAGTGCTAATATTGTTCTTTCATCATATAGTCATTTGGCTGGATCCCCAGTGTATGGCTTCAATTTACTACCAGTTACCTTTCCGGGAAATGGATCCATTCAATTTCACCAGTTGAACTACTCCACTATCAGTAATCTCTTTGATGACATATGACCCCAGCCAATGCATCTGAAATGTTCCTAGAAATTTATCAAGCTTGTTGTCATAAAATAAAACCAAATCATTTACCTTGAAGGTGCGTAGTTTTATGCGATGATGTGCCATGCCGTTTCGCACTCCTTCTGAACTTGTTGATGGAATCTAGCCAAAATTTTATCTTCTTCAAGCTCTGTCAGCTGCACGAGCCTCTCTTCCAGGGTTCCGTGATCCTTCATTCCCATGAATGCACTATGCATAGACTAGGTACAATGTAATCCATTTGCATCATAGCTTCTACACCATAGACCAGCCTGAAGGGTGTCCATCCAATCAGTTTCTTACAGGTAGTTATGTAAGCCCATAGTACCGCGGGTATGCGCACGACCCAATCATTCCTTTCTACATTGCAAACCTTTGTCACTGCATTCTCCAATATCTTATTAAATGCTTGGACTATCCCATTAGCTTGCGGGTGGTATGACATGCGCTTTTGATGATAAACTTGGAATTCCTCCGTCAGCGCGCTCATCATTTCATTAAGGAAATGTGTACCACGATCGCTCACCAAAATTTTCGGGCAACCAAACCTAGACAACACATATTCAAAGAGTAACTTCACTGCTATTTCCCCTGTACAATCCTTTACAAGCTACGCCTCCGCTCATCTGATCAAATAGTCCATTGCGGTGATGATATATCATGCACCCGTCTTCTTTCTTGGAGGCCAAATCACGCCTACAAAATCAATTACCCATTTCTCAAATAGTTGTAATGACCCTTGTGGATTCAAGGGTAGCTCATCCCTCCACGATGGCCTTCCCGTCCTCTGACATGCATCACATGCCTTACAATAAGCCTTGGAATCCTTATGCAGCGTCGGCCACCACAACCCAGCGCGTAAAACCTTCTGCATTGTTGTTTTCCCTAATAATGTCCTTCCATAGCTCCTCCATGAGCTTCAATGAGAATATTGTTCCTTTCAAAATCAAGCACATAACGTCGCAAAATTTCATCCGAGACTGTTTTATATAAGTATCCCGAAATGAGAGAAAAGTATGACGCGCGCACCACCAACTCCTTTTGATGACTAGTATACCATTTTGGGGCCATTCCCATCATCAGGAAGTGTATGATATATGGAAAGTGATTTTTAGATACCTGCACCACAAAGAGTTGTGCATCAGCCTCTCCTTCCTCCAAATTAGTAGGCTCCTTTCCTGTTTCAATACGGAACATATGATCTAGTCCTGCGTTCAATCGTCCTGGCTTCACAATGACTTTTAAATCATATTCCTGAAATAGTAGTAGCGATCTGCATATCTTCCCTCCCCCAATGCAAGCTTGTTAACCATGTACTTTAATGCAGAATGGTCTGTATACATCTTAAAGTGTCCGCCTAGAAAGTAGCGTCTAAACTTTTGGAGTGCGTACACCATAGCCAAACCTTCGCGCTCTGTCGTTGAATAGTTCTTCTCAACTTTAGACAACTTCCTACTTGCAAATGCTATAGTATGATCCAACTCTCCCTCACCATCCTGTGTTAGTACTGCTCCAAGCGCAATACATGTCGCATCCACATGCACATAAAATTCCTTCTTCCAATCCAGGAAGACTAGGATCGGCGCAGTGACCTTCTTTTCCTTTAGCACATCAAGGCTCCACTGGCATTCCTCATTCCAATAGAATGTAGCATCCTTCTTTAGCAACTTCTCCATCGGTGCGGTAATCTGGGCATAACTCTTGGTGAAATTTTGATAGTATCCTGTTGTTGTGCTGTACAACAACCCCCCATTTCTATAAAAATTTTACACAAAATCTTAATATGAAATGGGTCCCTTTTTAAATAAACTTAGTTAGATTTGTGAGTTGATAAATAAAACTGGTATTAACCTCATAATAAGAAAAATCTTTATTAAAAGGCCTGATGTAAATAAATCATTTTATAAAGCCTTTTGATTAAAAACAAAGTGTTCTTTTAAATATTATATTACAATTTTACATTGCGATAAAGCGATCGGAGATCGCATATCACAATGACAAAGGGACATACACAAAACAAAGCTTCATCCAATCCTCTGATTCTAAAAGGCAATCAGTAATCGACGATGTCAATAATAAAGGGATATATGTAACAGCCTAATCCAATCCTCCGATCCAAAAAAGAAATCGCAATCGGCAATCAGAGATGTCATAAGCCAAAGGAACACATACAAAGCCCCCATTAAACCTTCCAATCCGATATCACAATCAGCAATCGGCAAAGTCATATGACAAAAGGATAAAAGCTTAAGCAAAATCCTTACTGGGATCAACCAATTGGGCGTGCATCTCAAAAGGTAAATATACGCTGAAAAATTGTTTGCACACATAATACCCCCTCCATTATATTATAATATTACCTTTCGGCAATCGGAGATATTCATTGCAAGTCACTAAGCCTCTTCCTTTGAAACTCCCAATTGCGATTTGTGATTTATCCCTGATTGTCGATCGAGAAAATCCAAAGCACGCTTGAAATAATCACTTATACGATTGATGCAATGGTTGTGATATTAATTCACCACGATTAGCAGTTCGAATGGCTATTAAAATTTTATAGTTAAGGCTAGATCCTCTAAAAGATTTTACCCGAGATAATCCTTAATAGTATTTCATTTATCATATGTCAATCACCACAATTCTGTTCATTTTCATATTCGATTTCATCAGCGCCATCCTGATATTATGGTTTGCAATTGTCCGTGCAGAGTACCTTTGAACTCATAAATCTAGAGAAAATGGGGAAGAAATCAAAGAAGTCCACAACAACTCCTGCAGCTAAAGAACCAGGGCTGAGCAAGAAAGGATTAATATCAGATACAACATGTCTTGGTCTAGGAAATACCAACTGGAAAAGAATTTATAATCTGATAGAAGCAGAGGAGCCCAAAGAATTAGAAGAGGAAGCCACAGCCAATTCAACCTTGAACAAGTTAGAGGGAACTCTAAAAGAATTGGCTTGTTCTTATATTCACAGGATAGCAGTGCGGGCCAAGATTCTGCCATACACTAATGTAATAAGATGGATAGTTCAAAAAATTCCAACTACAGATAGAACATTTTGCACAACTGATGGGAGGATATTTGGCTCATTCAAGATTGAAGATCTCAGGCAAATGTATCATCTGCCACCACCCGAGAAGTGATACAACAAGGCATTCCTAGAAGTGTTTGAAAAGGAAAACGACTTGGAGTCGGACCCGATCAAGCAATGGAGGAATTTCTCGAAGAAACACAAGCACGAGTCATCAGGTAAGTACTCTGTTGACTCATTCTCTTCCCCTTATTGCTATGCTAGAGCTATGATCTGTAGATTGTGGGGACTACATGATTCTGCCAAATTCACTATAGAGATGGTCCTCTTAATGGAAGCTGTAATCAATGGTTATGTTATGGATTGAGAAAATATTTTTTCTGATAGACTAGCCACTAAGATATTAGAATACATAAGGAATGCATCTACAACTGCCCGGATCATTCCCCCTTTCTATTACAGTGCATATATTCTGGATATTATTTGTTTTAACTCTGAATACCTGGTACTTAGATGGAAATGGACTCCTCAAGATCCAAATCCGATTCATATTTACCACAAGCAGTTATGGAAGGCACAGTATAGAATTTGCAATGGTTTCATTTTACCTATATATTATTCTATTTTCAATAAACCAGCCACTAGGATATCCCAGGACGTGCCAGTTGACCTGACAGTAGTAGGTAGTTGGTTCAGTGAGGAGAAATTCACCTATGTGAGGATTTTTGGTAGTCTCACTAAACCCCATGTTCTCCCCCTATATGTTCCCAATAAATTGTTAGCACGGGAATTAGCTTATCAGATAATAGTCGAAGGGACATCAAGAACCCTTAGGGACTTCAAGAAACACATGTGGCCTATATTCCCCCTACGATGTGGCATTTTCACCTTACATGACTACAAGCATGTAGAGAAAGAGGTAGAAAAGATTCAAATGCTAAATCTTGCCACAATTCCGAACAAGCAATATGATCCAAGAAAGGTTGCTCATAACGTCACCTCTCAAGCTAAACTTTCCAAATTTGATCATGAAGCGGATGACTTCGATGATTTATTTGCTTCAGTTGAATCATTATTTCAGGTTAAAGGATTGGCCAGAATCAGGTATGAAGAAGAAGGGATAGAAACATTCAATAGGCTTAGAGACCAGAGGTTGCAAACTCTACCTTTGGACCTATTAGCTACAACCTCGATGGTTCAGCCACCAGGTCAAAGCGAACAGAAAGCTGCCGACAAGACTCCTGTAGTGGAAAAGGTTCCTGAAAAAGAAAAATTGCCGGAGCAGGAGCAGGAACAAGGAAGAAGTAGTGAACTCATGGATTCAAGTATTTATATTGATCCTAAATTGCCCAAAGAATGGTAGCGGTTCGACTATATTATCAGTAATACTAAGAGCCTACAAGGATTTAGCACACCTGAGGTGACAACTGGTCAGAAGACAGCGACTAATATAGTTCAGACTGAAGGAACTAGCGGCCCACCCATGACTCAAAAGGATGTGGAAATAATTCCTAAGAATCCATCTCATGAAAGTATGAAGAGAAGTCAATCCTTCTGAAGGTATTACTAAATTTTCTCAATATGTTGGAGCATACATAACAGCTACTATGGACAAAGCATCATAAGTCAGCAATTTGCTCAAGGAAAAAATCAAACAGTCATTTTGTTGGAACACAAGTACAAGAGAAGCAACAGAAGATAAAGCAGTTGGAACAACAGTTAGCAGCCTAGAGGCAGTCAAATGACCAATTAAACGAGCAATTTCTCAAAGAAAAATAAAGGATTGATCAACATGCAATTCAAAAGCAATAGGAACTATCTCAAGCATTGAGCAAACTGCGATTATTAAATGAATAGTTGAGCAAATCAAAAGAAGAACAGATCGCTCAACTGGCACTGCAAATAGAGAGATTTAAAGAATATCCCAAAGTGGGAGAATTCAGATCGGAAGCTCTGTAAATTACCAAAGCATTGTCTAATCAGTTGAGCTTATTATGTCATAATATCTCTCTTGCTCTTCCCCTATGTGAAATTTTGTCATCTATGATTGATAAGTCAGTTGATGCGAGACAGAAATTGGAGCAAGTAGATGAAAGATTAACAAAACTTCTCCCTTGGAAAGAAACTAAAGAAGGAAAAGCTGCAAATCTACCCCAAATTCTAGAATCGCATAAAGAAATCCTATTCATTGAATGGAAATCTCAACTGATGAAGGCAAAAAGGGCGACATCAAGATGTAGATTGGTGACAAACAATTTGGTGTAATTGATTAATGATACTCTTCATTTATCCAATTTAATTATAGAATGTATTCCAGCGAAACGTCCATCGGTAAAGCATTAGAACAAACATGGAAACAAGAGTTGGAGAAGAGGGAAAGATTGATCGTAGGAATTCAAACTTTAACATGGGAAACCTTTTGGTTCTTCCTTGTTAAACCATATAGTTAGAGAACAATGATGCAATGCCTCACCGATGCATACGGTTATATGATTCCCGAAATTACTGATGCCACATACACTGCCAAGTTACATTCGTGCATGAGTCATCCTCCAGAACTGTAACCAATGCTTCCCATTTGCTAGCTCAAGTCATGAGATAGTCAACCAAAATAGTGAACCATTCTGACTGACTACAGCATGCCTATTTTAAGAAGATTGTCACAATTTTTGTAATTTGGTTATACCAACACATAGCATTTTTATTTCATATTTTGTTAGTTTAGATAGTATTTATAGACCCTTTCATGTTTTTAGAAAGGGTCCTCAAATTTTGTATCAAGACTTGGATCGGAAGTTGCACTATTGTGCTTCCAATATATATTTTTTTATAAAAGCTGGACCTGAATTCTGATTTTAATGAAGAATACTTTTATGTGATATGCACTATTGCTTCTTGTAAAAGTATTTCCAAGTTGAAAGGCGGGATTTGAATGCGATTCATATCGAAGGAGATTCAAATACATATCGTACTACTATCTATATTTTTGCTTCATGCTTTTATGTGAACTAGCATTTATTCATTTTTCTATTATTGATGTATGCATATGCTTTCACAACGATTCTTTTACTTATCACTATTGAATGTTTAAGAGTTGTTATTTTTCATACATATGTGTGTCAATGATATATAAAGATCAGTGCAATAATGTTTTAGTTATTACTTTTTTCAACTACTCGATCAAAGTAATTATCATATGAATGAATATTTTTGTTTATAAATAGAGTCATCTATATGCCTACTTATCAATAAGAATCATAAAAAATTGCATTAAGAGAAAGACTTCTCGGGATAGATTAGTTATTTATATTATCGTATTTTAGAATAAATCATTCATCATTTCCATTAGATATTAGAAAATCGATCGTTTATCCATCCCATTTATAAATCATTGGAAAACTGGTCCCATCATATCCACTTGGAGCCACCACACTAAACGGAAAGGAGCTGCCTTTAAGGTCCAGACCGGGTGGTTTTCCTGTTGTTGATGCAGCGATTTTTGGGGCATCAACATTTTTGGCACTAGAAGGAGGGCATGAACTGTGAATGGCGACAAAACCTAAATCTACAATCTATTCTGAGAGTAAATCTCCCTCCACCTCACCTTTGACTTCTCCCTCGCATGCTGGAACTCCAATTTTCAAACGAGAAGTAGAGGAGACAACTACCACTGCTCAACCCCAAAATATCTCAAATAAATTAACTCGAAAATCTCCCGAAGTAAAATATCTCATCCGCAAACTTCAAGGATTCTCAATATCACCACAAAAATCGGAGTTACCTCAAGGTAGTGTGACTTCGCAATTCGTTCCTTCTCACCCCATCACCAGACTTCAAAGTGAAAAGCTTGGTATTGAACCTACTGAGTTACCTTTGCCTAAAAGGAAATGGGCAAGGAAGACAACTGAAGGGTCTGATAGTGAAACTTTCTCATCATCATCATCCATTTCACCTTCTCTAGTGTGAAGTCAACCATCCACTCCACTCCAGATTGTTGTTCAACAGGGAACTGAAACTTCAACATCTGTTTCTCAACCTCCTCAAACTTCAATATCTACTTCTTCCCAACCATCTAGAACTTCATTTGTAACTATCATCCATTAGTAGCTTCATAATGGCACATAACCCATGGAATAATCCTAGCGCAGTCACAATGCCTGCACCTTTGCACCCATTGCCATCTCATCTTGAAAAGTGGTTGCTGAAATTTAATCCAAATGCAGGTATACAGGCAGATGAACACACAAACAACTTTATTTTGTCAGTCAACTTAAAAGGAGTTACTGAGGAAGATGTGGTTGTTAGAATTTTCCCTTATACCTTACAAGGACCAGCTGGGTCTTGGTACTTTTCCTTACCATCAGGATCCATTACTAGTTGGAATGTTTTCCAAGAAGAGTTCTTAACTAAATACGATGATGACAGATCTGTAGCAACGTTAATTAATGATCTTTAAAATCTTAGAACAGAGTCTAAAGAGCCAATTAAAGAGTTTAATTCACGATTTAATAAACTCTTAAATAAGATTCTGACTACCTCTAAACCTAGTGAACAAGTTAGAAGTGAATGGTATATAACAACTTTACCTTCAAACATAGCTATCTTTGTAGATAGAGCTTCAAAACCTACTTTAGTAGAAAATATGAAAGAGGCACTTACTGTAGAAAAACGTGTCATCACCTTAGAAAAGAAAGCTTCTCTTGAAGACAAAAAATAAAAAAAAAGTCTCCTTCAAAGATGATTCAAAGAAGAAAATGGCTAAAGATCCATATGATATGGAAGGTCTCCAAAAAGTTCTAAAGACAATGTCAAATGAAATGATAGAAATCAAGAAACAAGTAGTTGAGACTTCAACTAAAAAACCATTTAGAAACTTTAAGAAACCAGAATAAAAACCCCCTAATGCTATATCAAATGCAGACTCAGACACCGAGGATGATGAAGAAGAATATACAATCTTATCATCTGAAGAAACTGAAGAAAAGGTAACTGTAGAATGTCATGGGATGTGAGACTTCATTTTTCCCAATTCTGATATTGAAAATGAACAGGAAGCTTTCCGAGTAAGTGCCAGGAGTAAAGGCACTCCAAAACCTGTCCGAGTAACTCAGAAGAAAAAGAACATGGGTACTACTACTAAAGAAAAAGTTTCCACAAAGAAGTCTACAGCAACACCTATCCAAAATCAGCCATCAGATTCCAATCCAACTTCAACATCTAAAACATTAGTAGTTACAGACTCTATGGATTACAAAATTATTGAAGATATAAAGAAAACAAAGGCGAATATCACTATGTTTGAGCTTAGTAAACTTAAACATAAACAAAAATTGCTACTCAAGGAATTAGTTGCAGTACCTTCTTCTGCACTTCCAAATGTTGTATTATCCAAAGTTGCTAATGAGACAGGTAAACCACCACCTAGTAGAGTAGAAGCTATTGATTTTGTTCTAATCAGAGATAGATCAAATTCCCATACTCCTCCTTTTCTCTTGACCTATGAGATTTATAATAGAAATCTACACAATTGTTTGATAGAATCAAGGGATTTCTCAAACATAATGCCAGCCTTGGTTTGTTATAAACTGAATATCAAACCCCAAAATTCTGTAATCCATATTGTCCAGTTAGATAGAACTAAGGTACAAGTTCTAGGAGAAATCAACTCAGTTACCATAGGTTATCAGTTGATCAAAGAATGGTTCAGAGAATTGACATTTTAATCGCTGATATTCCTGAGTTCTATGGTTTGATTTTGAGTAGAGACTGGTTTGAGAAACTTCATAGTTACATTTATACCGATTGGTCTCATATGCGGCTGCCCTATAAAGGAAGGCCAAATCAAATAAATATTGATCGGGAGAAGCATATAACTCATACTGTAATAGAGTTTGAGCAAGAAAACCAGCCTATAACATTCAACAACAACATTCTGGGTAACTACTCACCGAATCATTCTTTGGTAATTTTATTGCTCAATCATCACCTTTCTCAGTTAATAATTTCACATCTCAAATTGAAATTTTCTCTCAAACATATACGTGTGTGTTAAAATTGCTGAGGAAACTATAAATAAAACTATAGATAAACCTTTATTTTGGTCATTATATTTTGATGGGTCTAAATCTATGTTGGCATTATGTTTCTGGTATGGTTATATGTTACAGATGTTGTACTTGATGGCAACACCCATGGCATGGCTCTCAATATGATGAGAATTAAAAAGTATGCAGGAGAAAAGTTCACGGAATTTTATGCAGAGAAAAGTTTATA